>JAMKCH010087064.1:0-13917 GCA_023653785.1 Ophioderma brevispina | reverse complement strand
GATAGAATTAAACATGCTAAGAGTTGTGGTGAATGTGTTAAAAAGTCCCTAATATGTACAGCGTTTTGTCAAAGCACACACTTGTTGGCAATGATTGACATGACTCCCCGGCCATTTACATACCTATGCTGTAGCAAACACGTGCCAACTGAGTTGGTGTGTCCTTTGTGCCAACAGCAAAAAAAATACAACTGCCTGTGTCACCATCCATACTCCACAGTCTAACAGTATTTCTTATCCTGCAAGCAATTTAACATTTGTGGAAAAGTTGTCAGATAATTATAGTGAGAATTTAGAGGCTACAAAAACTACAACCACCAGTAATAATAGAAAAAACATGATAAGCATTATAAATTACAAGTGATCAGAAAGGTTTCAACCACTTGCAGAAAACAAAACAATTTACAAGAAATTCATTTTCACTAACACTATGAAAATGTGAAATATAATCGAACAGTTTGAATTGCTGCAACATAACTTTCCATTTTATTCAAGTACCAAAGATAGCTTTTGTCCAAAAGAGTTCTATGAAAATTGCAATCGGCTGAGGAAAATCGGAAATGCTTTAGCAGGGTTATTAATTACAATCTACATGTCTTTTAAAGTTTGAAATGTTTCAATCAAACTGTTGCACAATATTTTCGTTTGAGTGATCTATCCTTACTACAGTGAATGTAAGGTAACTTGTCTATTTAGATAGTGCTTTAAGATTACCTTTTCACTGGTTTCATTAATCAAATAAACGCAGGTTTTAAATTTGAAAATCTGCTAATGCATAAAATTTGTAGATTAAAGCAAAGTTAAAATGAGAGATGCAAGGCTAAAATATTACACCCCTTTTCTCACATAGAGCTCACTCAACCAACCTTGGAGCAACTAGCCAGCATGAGTCCCCTCTTGAACACAATTCCAACTCCACACTATGTCAGGTGACCATTAAGGATTTGACAGCTGATGTTGACACAACTCCTCAAACACAAACGGATCTGCTCACTGTGCTGAGCCACTGCTATGTGGCTGCCTCTCATCCACCCATGTAATTTCAACTCCAGTACCCTCGTTGTAGCCCACAACTAAAAAGGATATCAGAATTTTATATTTCAGGATAAGTAAACGAAAACAATGATTTGTAAATCATTCTGCCACAACAACCCTGATACACTTCAAGTTTTAATGATAAAGGCCCCCCCTATTGTTTTTCAAATCAGATTTTATTATTGAAAATTAGCTGCTTAATATTGTCAAGGACTTAGCTTGAAGTTCCTGCTAGATGATATGATGTTCAGGTATGTTCATTGCCTATGAACATATCGAGTTTGACAATCAGAAAGCCTTAAGTCAAAAATACTGCTTTTGAAATGTGATGTTTCATATTTTTCTAATAGCAAATCTATTCATTAACTCAAATTGTAAACTCTCTAAGCTCATAATGGACTGTAGCAAACATTATCTCACTATTGTAACAGAACAATGTTAATTATGACAGCAGAATTAAGAAATTTCTTTAATATTTCTTTGAAGTGCTCGTTACATCCTTCCTGATGGTAACTGAAAACCGTAATCTGTGAGTTACATCTTCAATCATGCCCATGATTGACACATTATTTCAATCAGATGTTTAAGCATGTCATCCCTTTGGAATGTTTTAAAAGAAATCATCAATATAAGCGGGATAGGGAGCTAAAAAGCTGTTACAATTCTGGCAATTGTGCAAGCTATGAAGTCTCAACTCATTGTTTGGCCAAATACAGTTACCATCAGACGGTCGTAACTCAGAGTTAAGGCTTTCGGTTAGTAAACAAATTGTGCCCCATTGAGATGTGGTGAAATTTTGCAAAATATTTTTATTTTGCTTTATAGGAATAGGAAGTTAGACGGAGTTAAGGCTTAATGTTTTTCGAAATATTTTTTTTTTTTTTTTAATTTTTTATTATTTTTTAGGATATCTATTAAAATCACCCAAAAGTGAGTTACGTTCTTCTGTTTGTCACCCGATATTTGATCCATCACATCAGATTTTTCAATTAAAACATCGTCTCCCTTCCTTTTTTCACTGCATCAGTCGAAAATTATCTTAATCCACCATTAAATCCCTTAAAAAGAAGGGGGGATTAATAGCTACGTCCTATGCATCTCTTCGCCACTGAATTGAATATGTTATTTTTTCAAAGTGCTACCCTTTACAAATTGTACAACAACAACAACAATGAAATGCTAAATCCAGCATACTAACCAACACCTACTCTGACTGCCTGGTATCTGCATCAGTGAAAAGTATAGCAAGTGTTCCATATGTCCCCCTCCCTAGGAATTCTGCAACCTTATGTGGTTTATTCCATCAAGGCTGCAGAATTCCAAGGGGAGGGGGCCATATGGAACTCTCTCCTAAAGTAAAACCAACAACTGTCACATTTGCTACCCACCTGTTTGGAGAGCTGAAAACCCTTCAATGTATACAACATTACATTGTGGTCGTACGAGACTAGCGCTATGACATCTAGTTCTGGGCAATACATGGCCTGTGTTATGGCTGCTTCCACTCCTTTAGATGCTGCATCTTTTGATGCCATTGCCTGCTTTTGTTTGAACACACAATTACTACTTTCTGAATTCCACACTTTGAGAACACCTGTAATGAGATTAGTATTGTCCTATGAATAGAGCATAGCATCAGATTATCGGAAATGCATTCTTGATGCAAAACTCAGAGTATTATATCATGCAAATTAATGATTACGTGTGCAACTGCTGCAAGACTCCTAATTGGAGAATAAAGGTAAGATTTTGGGAACTGATACTCTCTTTACGACGAATTGAAACCAAGGCGATTCCATTATTTTAAGTGAGTTCTTCCATGCAAAAATAATGGCAACGCCAGTTTCAATTTGTCATAAAGACAGTACCGGTTCCCAAAATCATACCTTTATTCTCATTCTTAAACAGATTTATAATTCAAGGTTATAATCTTTAACCTGATTTCGTGATCCTTAAGGTTTAAATGCAACAAGAAAGGACTGCCTCTACCCAGTGAGAAAAATCAAACAATCCATTGTAGAACATGCGCAACGAGATGCAACGTTGGCAAGCACGCGAATGTTGCAGAATGCAATTATGATGCGAGCGCATCAACCTCCAAATGTCAACACGCAGCGCGTACTACCTGGGTTCAATTATCGAATTGAACCCAGGTATCGGCCAATGAAATTGTGTATATTTTCACAGCTGTTTAAGAATTTTACCAAAAATGATGGCAACATTGTCAGTCAATGCTACTTCTGTATCATGGTCATCAGAGTAATGTTTCAGGCATGCTGCTGGCTGACAATCTCCAACATACTTTGGTTATTATTGTATTCACTCACCTTCAGCACCAACAGTGATAAAATGAAAGCCCTTTTCCATTGTCAGGTTCAGTTCCTTTTCATACTCTGTTTGGTTGGGGATCAGCATTACGAATTCAACAGCCTATGATAAGAAACATTAAGAACAGACACATGCATCACTCAACCCTCCATAATTGTCAGATAATCTTCTATTAGAAGCAATGCGGTCACTGCATTTAGTAGAGTTATCCTCTTTGTATCCCTCCCCCCCCCCCCCCCCCCCCCCCCCCCCCTTTTTTTTTTTTTTTTTTTTCCCCCCCCCCCGACATATCGTATCTTTCCCCTCTTGGACACATCACAGAGGTTCCTAAAAAGGGCTGAGCATTGCTTCAGTATCTCCAGCAGTTACAGTTTTAGCACTTTCACAAGGACAAGATGCAATTTTTTTCATTTTTTTTCTTGACACTGGTGTTTTCTCATCAAAAGAATGTCTGTTTATGTTCAATGAAAGAAGGGTGGCTAAAGACCCTTATTAGTTAAGTTTAGTTAAACCAAAGTTTTAAATCTGGTTTTGTCCCCGCTATACAGGGGTGGCTGGATACACCTCACACTCAGCAATACTGCTGTGTGAGGATTTATTGGAGCAAAAGATAATTGACCGGATGCTCTTCCTGATGTCAATCCAGTTTTCGGCAGTGGGCCTAGCCTTTGGGCAACCACGCCCACCATGCAAGGCAACGTGCTGGATGGCCGCCATTAGCTCTCCAGAGCTGATGCAATTGTAGGTAGATATTCTTTTTCATTCTACCAGGGTAACCAGCTACCCTCCTCATTGGATTTCCTCAGAAACCCAATTGGACAGGTAGTTACCAGGATACCAGTAGCAGGCCCTCAAAGGAAACCTGACCTGACAATATTGAAATTTAAATTCCACTGACCCTAATTGGATTGGTTCAATATCTACTAACTTACATGGCTTAATGCTCCTCACATATGAATGAGGACAGAATTCACTGAATTCAACATGGTCAATTTCATAAAAACTCTCCAATGAAATTCTGACATTCTCTTCTAGCAACCTACCTCATATATTGGAATTGTCTTCACACTCTCATAGTTTTTGAGATTCCAAATGATGACAATGTTGTCCCTTCCTCCTGTTAACAATGTCTTAGCATCCTTGCTAAAGGCAAAGCTGGTCACTACACTATTGTGGCTTGCCAAAACAGCCTTGGACCTGAAACAGTCATAGCAAACAGAGTATATCAAATCAGAATCAAACAAGCTTTTGATAGAATAGGAATGATGTGGCTATACTTCTCAATTCAGTTAGTAGTAGTAGCAACACCAAAATTTTAAATCCGGTCTTGTCCCCGCGAACGAGGATGGCCGGATTCACCTTACACTCGCAGCAACCGCCCTTACTCCCTCCTTCCACTTCACCCGATTCAATGCATCCTCCATCCTCATCCCAACTCTCTTCCTCTCCTCCTCCACTTGCTTCTTCCAAGTCTTCTTTGAACGTCCCCTCCTCCTCAAACCTCCCACCTCGAACTCAAAGACCTTATTAAAACATGCCCATCCCTCTTCCTTGGCAAGTGCCCATACCAACGTACATTATTCGCCTTCGCCTACCGGTCCACCGCTTCTTCCAAACCCAACATCAGCATCAGGTCCTCAGTCTTCATCATATCCATCAACTTCACACCACACATCGCTCTCTTCATTGCTCTCTCTGTCCTCCTAAGAATCCCCACCTCATTTTCACTCACACACCATGTCTCGCTCCCATACAGCATCACTTATCTCACACAACTCTTATACACCATACCTTTCATCTTCAAAGGATATCTTTTCCCTTGCAACAACTCACCACATTCCCTAAACTTCACCCACCCAAACCTCACTCTAGCTGTCACAGCCACCTCGCATCCACCACCAACCCTGTCCCTTAGGTATGTGAACTCCTTCACCGATTCCACCTCATCACACAACTTTTCCTCCTATATTTTACAGCATTACACTACTTCCAAGTGGCAGTAAACAAGGCTGAACATTATTACTTCAACCTGGATAGGAAGATACTTCCTTTCTCTAATGACAATTTGTAAACAGACGTGGAAATTAAGCAAATTTTTTCATTGGTTCATACCCTGTTTAAACAATGTGCATGTGTGTTGTGCTCAAAGGCTGTACAAATTTTGTTATGGGTGATCCCAATCCTACCTTGCCATATTAAAACCATTACGATCAGAATACTGGGTTAAAGGATATGTTGAAATAATAAATCTATAAGAATAATAAAGGTTATTACTTTAGACATGGCCATGTTCAAATCATACAATTAGCTATAACATGTTTGTCAATGGTTTAAATATGGCATGTTCAGGGGCACATGTGGTGCAGTGGATCAGCGCTCACCTCATAAGCATAAGGTTGTGGGTTCGAGCCCCGCTGTCACCAATGTGTTGTGCACTTGGGCAAGGCACTTTACCTCGCTTGCCTCTCTCCACCCAGGTGTATAAATGGGTACCGGCATATGCTGGGAATGCAAAATAGAATCTCGCTGTGCGGGAGAAGTGGCGAACCCCCCACAGCAACATTATATGAGGAAGTCTGGTCCAAACGCCAATGACAGAGAGATGGGCACTCCGCCTGCGGGCGCACCATTTGCATTTTTGTTTGTCACATGTAAACATTAAATAAAGTCAATGTATGACTCCTCTGTGTGACTCACAATTTTGTTTTCAAATAATGTCAAAATGAGGTGAAAAGCTATGAGAGAATATATGCATTTACCCCCCCCCCCCCCCCCCCCCCCCCCCCCCCCTTTCTCTCCCACTCCCCATTCTGTCTCTGTATGTATGTGTGTCTAAAAGAGAACACTGTGACATTCTCTAAATGCAATGGTAGGTTTCTTTATAGCTTCCCACTAAAATCCTGTTCTTTCTACACTGGGTAAACAAGATACTTTTACATGAATAAGACTCAAGATGGATCCACCAAATATGACATGATCACAAAAGGTGCATGTTGAGCAGAGTGAGGCATCTTTGCACAAATTGGCATACTTCTGTGCAAGCGTAAAATAATGTGTCAATCAAAGTACATGTTGTCAATCATTGTATGGCAGAAATGTTCATACTCAATAACTGCAAGTGTGAACATTATCTGTCAACCAAACACTTTTTTTAACCACAATGTGAATGCCCCACAGTAACATAAAACAATGCTGCCATACTGTAGTATCACATTTGGTTGACCGCAATGCACACAGCGCCTTCATAGGGCTTCACTGTATAATTCCATCAATGTTATCTTGATTATTCAATCAGTTCCTAGGATAGTTACAAATATTTATCACAGAAAATAAAGAAAAACAAAACACACACAAAATATTTACGAAAGGGCTTCGATTATACAGTACCCAAGAGAGGGCGCTATAGTACATCGTGTACAAGGACTCAAGACTATAGCAAACTAAAAATAAAGTGAAGTCTTGATAAAAGGCTAAATGGATTCAAAGAATTTTAATAATATTCACAAAAAAAGTGATGACTTTAAACTGCATATTTGCCAACCAACTTGTCAACTTACTCGCTACTTTGTAGATCCCAGATTCTGACCTTGCAATCTTCCCCAGCTGAGAACAACTGCAATTTCTCCGGGTTTGGGTGGAATTCAACAACACTGGGAAGCAAACAGATAAATACTTATGTAATCAGCGACATGACGAGGAAAAAGGGGAAAATAGCTTCCTCAAACCTCTTTACTAAAGTTGGCTTGGTTGGAATTTTGGACTAAAGATGCCAAATTTAAGCATTATTTTGCACTTCTGCAGTAATAACCTGTCCTAAAACTACACACAGAGAAAACTGAGATTTAAAAAAATGTCAGATATCATTTGAATACAAAAGACAGCCAACAATTAACTGTGTATTCTAAAGAATATTAAAATAAGTAAAATGCTATTTCCTGTAATACCCAGTAATTTGTTTACACAAATTACTAAGCAGCAAATAGCCAAAAGATGGGAATGTTCACTCATGCAAATGTATGCTTCCTGTGTGCCCTCAAACATCACAGACATAAATTTAGCAGACAAGCACAAAAAATGTAGTACCGTATGTACTTATACATGGAATGAGGCTTTCTTGTTTTGAGAGCACTTGTGGTCCAGTGGAAAAGCGCAAAACTCGTAATCACTAGACTGTTATAATTGAGTTCGAGCCCCACTTTGGTCAACATGTTTGTGTTCCTGGGCAAGATAAGTAATCTCAATTACCTCGTCGACCAAAACGAAATCTGGGGAGCTGCTTTGGGGAATATTACAATCTAAGTGCTGATAGGCTTGTGCGCTTGTAAGTCATGTCTTTGAGCAGCCATCTAGATGAAGCGAATGATTGTGACGATTTGAAGGCGGCGTAATAACAACTGGCAACAGCGCTTTGAAGGCGGCGTAATAACAACTGGCAACAGCGCTTTGAAGGCGGCGTAATAACAACTGGCAACAGCGCTTTGAAGCCGTTTACAGGGATTAAGCGCTATATTAAAACTGGTTATTATTATTTTGTTCATGGATCAATCAAAAGACTTCATGTCTCACGCATGGCTACTAAAAATCCTTCTATGTAGAAAACTATGCAGCACATTACCCAAAAAATCTCAAGCAACAACAACAAATTCTAGTTATTTTTTACTAGGCAAAGTCTAAAGAGATGTCATGATCTTTACATCTTTACACAGTTTGCCCAAACACAAGCCAGTCTTTTGCACTCGCAATTATGTCCGTGACTTGCTGGAATACACATTTAACACTGCACGGAAGTGATGACATCCTTCATAATAAAGCGGGATGAAATTTAGACTCAAATGTTTTTTTTTTTTTTTTTTTTTAAACTCTCGCAAACCCACGCTTTTTGAGGATTTGGCGATTTTTCAAACCCACGCTGTCTAAAGCGTGCGATGCACACTATGTAGTACTGTATGTACTTATACATGGAATGAGGCTTTCTTGTTTTGAGAGCACTTGTGGTCCAGTGGAAAAGCGCAAAACTCGTAATCACTAGACTGTTATAATTGAGTTCGAGCCCCACTTTGGTCAACATGTTTGTGTTCCTGGGCAAGATAAGTAATCTCAATTACCTCGTCGACCAAAACGAAATCTGGGGAGCTGCTTTGGGGAATATTACAATCTAAGTGCTGATAGGCTTGTGCGCTTGTAAGTCATGTCTTTGAGCAGCCATCTAGATGAAGCGAAATGATTGTGACGATTTGAAGGCGGCGTAATAACAACTGGCAACAGCGCTTTGAAGGCGGCGTAATAACAACTGGCAACAGCGCTTTGAAGGCGGCGTAATAACAACTGGCAACAGCGCTTTGAAGCCGTTTACAGGGATTAAGCGCTATATTAAAACTGGTTATTATTATTTTGTTCATGGATCAATCAAAAGACTTCATGTCTCACGCATGGCTACTAAAAATCCTTCTATGTAGAAAACTATGCAGCACATTACCCAAAAAATCTCAAGCAACAACAACAAATTCTAGTTATTTTTTACTAGGCAAAGTCTAAAGAGATGTCATGATCTTTACACAGTTTGCCCAAACACAAGCCAGTCTTTTGCACTCGCAATTATGTCCGTGACTTGCTGGAATACACATTTAACACTGCACGGAAGTGATGACATCCTTCATAATAAAGCGGGATGAAATTTAGACTCAAATGTTACCTGACAACCCCATGAGAACCCTTGAAGTTATGTGTACAGTACTGCCTGATGATATCCCGACTTTAATGGTGAAGTCACTACCACCTGTAGCCAAAAGGGTGGATGTACTGTCAAATGCCATGCTGACAATAGGTCCTTTATGTATTGCCTGGTTTAACAAGAAAGGAGAAAATAATTATATTTTTACAAAGTCAGATTTCTATTTCATTGGAGTATCAAAAGCCCCTTTCAACTTTTTTGACATTGCACTTTTCGAATTAAATGGAAAACAGTTGATGAATCTGCAAGATGTATAAACCATGGTTTCTGAATATGATAACAAATTGATCTTGGGTTTATATTTTTGTCCACAAATCTGACACAAAATGCAATCATTATTCACTCCACTGTTGTTTTCATTGTCGGAACTTAAATTTGACCTTAAAAAATCTAGCAAGTACAGTCCTACGTATATACCTTCCTGTAACAGTAACAAAACTGATGTGCTACAAATGCTTACTTTGGCCAAATCATATAGTTAGGCCCAAATGATAGTTGTAAGTGGGGGGAGCGGGTCGGGGAGGGTGTTGGTTGCAGGTATCTTCCCTCGCCTTTCATCAATGAGGTCTCGGTTTCAATCCCCGACAGGGTCTCATTCTCGGCGGCTTTATGTGAATTGGGTTCGCGATCCATATTGTTTCGACAGGGTTTTCTACGGGGACTCCGGTTTCCTCCTGCAGCTTCTAAAATCGAGCGTACTGGTATATGGTTCTCTGATGTGCTGAGCACTTTTCATGGCAGCCGCACAGGGCATGGAACCATAGTACTAAGAAAAAGCATTTTCACTGTAATGATGACTGGTTGAACCTTAACATTAAGAAGCAAATGGTAACCAAAACTACACATAATTGCCAAGAGACCTACCCTCCATGTCTTGTTGCACTTTGCCTCCTTCCAATCCCACTGTTTCAACAAAAAGTTCTTATAGGCCACCACCGTATCCCATCATTTTTTGGTGACACTGCACCACAAAACAAGTCACTTCATCTCCGTCCTCCTGATGCGATGGCATGCACTACCTTCCCCGTCTCCACGCTGGAGGACGTTGATTTATTCGTCATGGGAACAGAACATATGGCTGCCATCTTTGATTAAGCTGCACTTACCACCCGTATAGGAAGGCTTCTATTTTGCTTGCTACTCGGAAGCTTAAGAATGAAAAAAATATTTGTTACGTCATATAGTTATCAAATTCAACAAGAATTTATTTACTACACAAATGAACAAGGTTTGTTCAATTGATTTGTTTGACTGCCCCTTTCAAACAGCTCTTTCCACAGCTTGCTGTGGTTTTAGACTTGCGAGTCTCTGCAGGGCAACTTGGTTTAGGAGTTTTATTATTTCACAGTTTAGAGACATATGAAGAGTCAGGTTAGGGACTGGATCTAGGAACCTAATCCTAACTAGGAACCATTATTTTTTTAAAAAATCTTTCCAAATACATTATTTTCAAGAACCTCATGTGAAAGATTATGTTTCAACATAAAAATAAATTATATGTGAATCAAAAACTAGGGGTTAGTCATTTAAATTACCCCACAAAACAATATTTTAGTGCCTACCCAGTCAGGATCACATTGTAAGAACTGTTGTCCAAAAGACGCGCCCCCAAAGGTATAGGTTGTTGCTAAGTTCAAATTCCAGCCAATGGGAGCTGTGCCACTCTACATTTGCTTTAGGACATTGAGACAGTTTGACTGGACAACAAACGGATTGACCATTTTCAAATTCAGCCAGATGCCAAATTAGTTTTTGATGGGGATATGTTTGCAGTACTAAAACAATGGTGTGTTGTAAGATTCAAGAAATAATTTAGTGTAAGTTGAAATTTGGCATAGTCTAGTACTGACACGCCAGTGGATTTATCGGTTAGCATATTTTCGCAACAAGCTCCAATTGGGCACTGCGTCGATTCTGCCGATGCGTTCAATGGGCTATTTACATCACCAAATATGACGAGGTTTGCTATTGTTAGATGAATTCAGTGAGTCCACAAAGGCAAAAACAATCTCAACAAAATATTTTGAAAGTTACTGTTTAAAAAATCCAAAATCTCAGCGGACAGCGGGTCAAAAAATTTCCATCAGGGACTTTTTCCACTACATAGGGCTGACAACACAACCATAATGGCAGGCATGATAAAGTCAAATCTTGTTAACCATAGTAAGCATGTCAAAAACCCAAATTCCCATAAAACTTAAACACAGGAGGCTGCAACGCGGCTCGCCACTGCGGTCCTCCACAGTTGACTTGTTATCATTTGCTTAATTAAATAAAGCGACAATGATAAAACATATGTGAAAAAAAATGCATTTTTGAAAAGTTTAAATAGGCTTTAAGACGTTTCCCGGACTTTGGGCACTTTTGGCCCAGATACGTTCAGTGGTTCCATAGTTTTAGGCCAGTCAACGTTGAAACAATTCTCAAAAAACTAGCGAAACATAGAATTCTGACCGGCAGACGCCCTAGGTTGTCCAAGCCAGAGTGTCTCGCCTCGAGGACAATTTATCAATGAAACTGCAACCGATATCAGCTCATGTTGCCCACACTGTTGGCGACGGAGGTCAGTAACGTAATTGCTTATTCTTTATGCATAAGTCCAATGGTGTGTGAGGTCTGAATGTGCCTAGCATGGGTCCAGGGAAAGGGTTTAAAAATAAGACCAACTTTGATGGACATTTGGACAATTATTACAAGACGGCAGTCAGCCGTCTTGTTCGGTTTTTGATGGGTTATTTTTACAAGACGGCGTCAGCCGTCTTGTTCTGTTTTTTTTTTTTTGATTGGGTTATTACACAAGCGATGCAAATCGGACTGGTTCTGTTTCCACTAGCGTTGTTCTTCTTCTTCTTCTTTCTTTCTTTCTTGCTGTCATGTGCTTATAGGCGCATTGTGCCTTGACCAATAGTGATAGGGGGGGATGGGTTATTGCACAAAGGGCACGTATGAATTTGACCCCCCAGCCCAAAATATGGCGACACCCCCTGAAATTAAAAACAACCTACCCTTAAAAAAATAAATTCAATACAATAACCACCGGTACATACCCCCTAAAGATTTCCCACTAATAAATAGTTAACACCCGCGCTAAAAAGAAGGACCTGTAATTGTATTAGCCTTGTGATTTTCAACTTGCGTAGTGCAGTGAGCACAGTGAGTTAGTGAGCTCGTGTGAAACCAATCAGGGCGTCACAATTGCAGCAGCTGTTTGACCCAATATTGCTGATTTAGAAGCTCCAAAGTATTGACAAAAAATCACCAGTTAAACTCTTTTGGATGAATTGTAATTGTTATTAATTGCTTTACTATAAAAAGCAGTGTACATGACAGCTGTAAGTCTGTCCAGTATCTATATTCAGAGATTATTGAATAAAGGAGTGTGGCACCTAGGTGTATGGCATTGTATTTCTAAGAAGCTTAAGTAGTAATCTGATCAATCTCATCCTCTATTCGTTAAACAAGGTCATGCCACATTGAATGCCACTATGAAGGATTTAATTAGTGTTGATTTAATTCTTTAGTTGTAAAGAGTTACTTATGTTTACCTGGATCATGCTCAGACGCGCTTATTCTTGGTAGCCGATATAGTTTGCTGTACAATGGTTAGTTGTATAGCTATTTTCTAACAAATACATTACGCAGCAAAGCTTTTAAAAATACTTTGCTATGCATTAGTCTTATCTGAATACTGCTCACCTGCATCCTGCAGCTCCAGTGCTAAATGCCTGAAAAATAGATGTAATTTTGATTAGCCTATTTTTAAAACAACATTCACAAACGCTAAAAGAACATGTAACATTGTGGAAATATTATAAACCTTGTCACAATTTGCTGGAATTGAATAAAAATGTTTGAATTTGGTAAAAGCTAAACAGTAATCTGAAATCAGAATAAAAGATCCTGAAATCTTGGTGATAGCATGTGTTATACTTGGCAATTCAATGTATCATTCACATTGCAAGGCACTTCCGAATTGGAAACCTTATTTCAAAACTTGCAGAGAGGGTATGTACAGGGGGGTTAGAATCGTATGATTTCAGTTAAAATTTGATTTTTTCTAGTTGAATTAGGAGTCTCACAATATTTTGAGCTGGGGGTTTCAAATTTTGAATTACTCACACCCCCTATAGTGACCAGGGTTGGCACCAAATGACAGCCTCAGCGACACCATTCATGACCTATGACTTTGACCCTTATCTGACTGTGACCTCGTCATCACAGGTTTCAAATATGCATTTATTCGCAAAATATTTTATTCTTTTACAGGATTATGCCGATATCAACTAAATTGATTCAGAGGAAAAAACCACCGACTCATGCTTCATATAGGGTGACAAAATAAGGGGGTCAAAAGGTCATTAAGGGGGTCATTTCCGGTCTGAAAGGCAAAATTGCCATTTAAATGCAAATTATCTACTTCTACAGGATCATGCCGATATCAACTAAACTTTTCAGAGGAACCACTGACCCCATGCTACATACGGGGTGTACATGAATAAGGAATCAAAGGTCACTAAGGGGTCACTTCCGGTCCAAAAACCAAAAATATTTAAAAACTTTCAAAATTTATCTCAAAATGAATAACATAGCAGAAGACATAACTTTCAGATAGCCTGTATGTTAGAGTGTATGCAGGGTATTTTTGATTTGGGGTCAAAGAGCATTTCAGGTTCATTTTCGGTTTTGAGCTAAAAAAACTTAAGATTTTTCTCCAGAACTAAGCATAGTAGAATTTTTTATGTTGAACTCAAACAATGCATTTTTGCGATGTACATCAGGTTTTTTTTATATCGGGGGTACAAAGGTCATTAAGGGGGTCAAAT
>JAMKCH010087063.1:0-11368 GCA_023653785.1 Ophioderma brevispina | reverse complement strand
CAATATATGCATCAAGGTTTCAAATGTATGTATACAACTAATCATTGCCAAGCATTCCAGAAGTTTAGTGGAAATTCTCAAGTCTGAAGGAGCTATAAGTGTTAAAAAGTACAATTCGAGAAAAATTAGTTTTAAGTTAGATTTTTATACAGACATCAATGCAAATTTGTATTTTCTATCGATCATCAATGGTAAATAATATCACTGCAGGCTTCTAGAGTGCCTTGAACTTAAAGATATTGATGAAAGATATCATATTAAGCAATAAAAGAAAATTCTGTATTTTTGGCATATTGAGTCAAATTTTGATGACGTCATCAACTTTTGGCCAATAGATGACATATCCAAAAACAGATGAGCAAATTAATAAGAGGCTAAAGACTTCCAGGTAATTTGTAGGCTAACTTACATTTGTTGATTAGAGTAATAGCAAAATTGTCTATTTCATGAATATCATAGTACTAATTGATATTATAACCACAAAGGTCACATACCGGTCAAACAAGATGCATGCAGTGGGATCAACTCTGGTGTGTTTTCTTATGTTAAACGCCATTTCCACATCGTCTGCTGAATTAATGTCGCCGGCGACATTAATTATGAAATCATTCTTTTTAACCAAGTACGCTGATTTGGGCTTAATAATTTCAGGCAAGGGCTAATGTATATACAAGCTTTACAACCATGCAAAAAATATCAATTCTGAAAAATCTAGAGGGGGGCACTATTTTTCAAATGTGCCAGTGTCTCTTTAATCTCGTGGCTATTGGTTTTCCACAGCCGGATTGATGAATTCCTCAGACTCTAGACTCTCCCCTGGTATACCGATTCCTTTCTCAGTCTAGTAAGCAGAATAAGCCATTACAGATTCTGATTTGTTTGTTGTTTATGATCAATTTTGGACTTTGATAGATGACCAAATTTCAAACCCTCATTTTACTGACAGTTCATTTAGTCCAGACAATCATATATTGTTGAGACCAACATGCCCAACCCCAGCATCCCTTTGGATCTCTTAGATCAGCCGAGTACACCCTCGCAACCTACTAGGGAGGTTTAGATACCAAAAACATCATGCATGTACTTGTATGGAAAACGCAAGTTCTTTTGTTCAATTCATCCATTGCCAAAATTACAATCCAAATACATGCTTCGTATATGGCATCTAAACCACATCGAGACATACTTTGATATTTTGAGAAAATGCACTTAAAAGGTTTGGATAATAAAAAAGTGTTTGGGCTAGACAGCTAATTTTTTGCTGTGGCGGGTTCGCCACTCCTCGCGAACAACAAGTCTGGATACCTTGTCAGTATTTGTCCACCGGCGTATCCAGACCTGGCTTTTTGAAGGGTACCCCGGGGGAAAAAGAAGCTCTAATAGCCAAAAATAGGCTGATTTTGCATGTTTTGGTATGAACCCCGGGGTCACACACACACACACACACACACACACACACAGAAAGCACCCTGCAAGATACGCCACTGTTGCCGGTATCCATTTATACAACTGGATGGAGAAGAGTAATTGAGGTAAAGTGCCTTACTTAAGGACACTACACATTGGCCGCTGCAGGGCTGAACTCACAACCTTTGGTGTGCGAGTTGAGCACTCAATCCACTGGACCACATCGAGGGTTGACAATCAGAAAGACGTAACTCAGCACTGAAAGAAATATTAAAGAATTTCTTTAATTCTGCTGTTCATAATTAATAATTGTTCTTTGTTTACTAATGTTTGCCTACAGTACCATATATGAGCTTTATGAGATGTTTACATTTTGAGTAATGAATAGATTTGCTTAGTAGAAAATATTAAACATCACATTTCTCAAAAGCAGTATTAAAGCAGATTTTAAAAAAATTCTTTAATATTTCTTTCAGTGTTGAGTTACGTCCTTCTGATTGTCAACTCTCGACATGTGCCCTCAAAAGGTATGATATCTAACCTCAAATGGTAGCTATATCAAGCTTGACCATACTTTTAACTATTGACACTAAGCTTGATGCCTTTCTGAACTTGCACAAAGCTGTAGATAGTGGTCAACCCTGGGCTTGTTTTAGAAAAATGTATCACTTAAAGGTGCTTGTTCTGATTTTTGTCTATCATGTTCTCTACTTGATATGAGAGCCTGACACTTGTACACACTGACCATCAAGTACTGTGGTAAACTTGTGGTTTTGATGCTAGACGCGATAATGCATAGTATAACGCCCTATTCACTACTGTGCTAATATGGTTAACCATTAAAACGGTAGTTTTTTATCTGTATCTTGAGAAATTGATTTGAAAGCTGAAATTTCAGTATGACAATGAGAAAAATACGGCCTTTCATCTGATATCAAAATTGATACCACTTCCGGTTAAATCAAGGGGCTCCCAAAGGCGATCGGAACAAGCACCTTTAAGCATGTTTGAAATTTGACTTTGATATTTCTCTTACAGTTGTGACAATGATTACACATCAGTTATTAAAAAATCCAAATTGAACTCTATCATTCACCTCGCAGCAGACAACACAAAAACACTCCGGAGTGAGTATATTATAAAATCATTCTGTATACAAATAATCCCCACATGTGTGAAGTATTACAGCCGTGTGAAAATATTAAAAATTTTGAAGGCACACTTCAAAATCTGCCTGTGTCTTAAAAGTACTGACAATCAGTGCTGTAGTAACAGCATTATCAGGCATAAATACATTATGCTGTTTGCATCTACTCTGTATCATGTGCTTTATTCTGCTGATGGAATTATAAAGCACCTGTAATGCACTATCAGACTTCACACCAGTATTACATGAATGAACAGTGCCACCCCTGCTTAATATAATCAACCTTAGTTGGCATGTTAGGTCACTTGTTAGGTCACTATTTTTCCATTCAGTTTACATGGGCTATCGTAACCTCATGTCACAGCACATTGCTCTTTTTGGGTTTCCCCTGATTGTAAATGCACAACCCTGTGCAATTGGAGCATGTGCCTCAATTTGTTGGTGGTTTGAGGATTCTTTCACAGTTCTGCGTTGGCGGTGTGGCGGTGTATCACAAAGGAGTAGCGGTGCCCTAGCCTCCTTCATAAACATTGTTGAGCGTCGATGTAACAAGTTTGATGGTGATACGCTCGTATATAGCTCAGGTGTTAAGGGTACAATGTATTATGCAATTTATTTTTATATTTAGCATCTGTGTATTGGCTAAACCAATAACATATTAAATCTAGACTGCTATCCCCTAGTGTTTTTCTGCAAATTTGTGGGGAAGCAAAAATGACACAAAGTTAATTGGAATTCCATCCATGCAACACGCTTTGACTTCTGCAAAATACAGCAAATCAAGGCTAACATAGCATGTACTTTCATACCTGTGTAAGAGACCAATGTTCCAAAATGATATCTCTTGTTGGACTGCAGAGCAGAAAAATGTCATTAATTTTGCAATCTTTCAGTTCTTTGAAGAGTCAATTTTATAAATGAATAGTTCATTCTCCATTTTTTGTGTGAAGATCTCATGTCAGGGAAATCAGAAAACATAAAAGGACAAGTTATTTCAAAGCACTGACATGCAAAACTACTGCTTTCATGCACTGTTTTTGGGTATGATATATGATACCCAGATCACACAAGGTCAGTTCACATCAATGTATGTACAAGTACAACCCACTGAACTGTGTCCTTGGTGGATCAGCATATTGTAATTCATAGTGATGCCCAGCATCGCTCAATCATAACATTGACCTAAGAGTGGGTGTAACCTCTGCTCCTTAATAGATCATGTCAGCTTCCATCATAAATATACCCACTTGATGATATGGTAATTCTTCTTTCCTGAAAATAATAAAATTATAAAAATAAGGTCAAATAAAATGCCCGCTCTGGGGAAAGATTGATTGCTCATCCTTGTTCATCCTTGTCTATACTTCGTTCGACCTGAACTAAGGAGTGATGTCGTATCTTTCGTGCAGCTATTGCGCATGCGTATCGTGCACGTCGACTTTGTATGCTCGCGATTACAGCTGCGGCTTACTGCGATTTGCATGTTTTATTCTGCGTGAAAGCTATGGTATCGCTCCTTAGTTCAGGCCAGACGAAGTATACACAGGAAACAATGTATACTACTTTCAAGCAAATTAGATTTGTATAAAAGTTGGGAAACTTTTTTGTTGAGTTATATCAATTTATTTGAAGGTTGTTTTAATCGAATTTAGTATCATTGAAATGGTCGTTCATTTTCCTAAGTTTACAGCAACACCTCATTTTTAACAACCACGTAATCCATGGTTGAGTAACTCTCCTTGCAAGACAAGGAGGTCTCTAACAAAATGCGCCGAATTTGCCATTATTTGTCTCCAATAGAACAATCAGTTGCATCAGTTTGGCACATTTTGTTTGAGACCTGCCTGTAATCAAAGGAGAGGTACTCAGCCATGGAATAAGTGATAGTTATAAATGAGGTGTCATTGTAAAGAGAAAAGGATGACCTTTTTCACTGATATTCAACACTATGAAAACAACCTTCAAATAATATGAGATATAACTCCACAAAAAAAGTTTCCAAACTTTTTTGGGTTTATTTAGAGAATAAAGGTATGATTTTGGGAACCGGTACTCTCTTTACGACGAATTGAACCCAAGGCGATACCATTATTTTAAGTGGAAGAACGAGGCCGGAGGCCGAGTTCTTCCACGCAAAAATAATGGTATCGCCTTGGTTTCAATTCGTCGTAAAGAGCGTACCGGTTCCCAAAATCATACCTTTATTCTCATTCTTGAACAGCTTTATCATTTAAGGTCATCTTTAACCCAATTTCGCGATGGCTTAAATACAAACAACAAGAAAGGACTGCCACCACCCAGTGACAACAATCGAACAACCAGTTGAACGCAATGATCATACGTAACGAGACGCAATGTAGGCAGGCGCGCGAAAGTAGCAAAACGCAGTATGACGCGAGCGCTTCAACCTAAAAATAACTTCAATACGCAGCGCGTACTACCTGGGTTCAATTAAACGAATTAAACCCGAGCATCAACCAATGAAATTGCTTACATTTTCACATCTGTTTAAGAATGATATTATGTTCTGATTGACGCATACTGGTAGGAAAGTAATGAACAACCTTCAAGGAACTCAATTCCTACAGAATCTAATGTTTCAATGTCAACCTTCCCTTATGGCTAAGGTGGTTACAGCACTGTACGCGACACAAAGGTGCTCCGAGTTTGCTCGTTTGCTTGTTTGTTTTTAACGTTAATATGTGCCAGCTGCTCTGGGAAAAGATTACTCTTAATTTTTCATCCTTTGTCCACACAGAAAACTATGCATATATACTACTTTCACTTCCAAAGATAATTATACATGTATAAAGAGACATATTATTGCAATTATTTTAAGGCTAAATAATTATTCCAACTATAATCATCCACAACCCTTAGTTAACATCCAGGGCCGTATGCAGGATTTATTTGGGGGGGGGTGCAGGACTTCAAAAAAAGTGAACCTTTTTTGGTATAAAATGGACATAACCCCCCAAAATGGTCCTTTTTTGGACTTTTTGACAATTCCACCACCAAAAAGTGGACTTCTCAATATTTCTTTAAATTTTGGAACTTTTCATAAAAAAAAATCATCAAAAAGTGGACCTTTTGCCCCTTTTGTGGAATTTTTAGGGGGTGCACACCCCTGCGTATGGGCCTGTTAACATCACTATGAAACAGCTTACCAACTCTAATGAGTGTGATTCCATTTGATAATACATGTTCTCCTTTTATCAAGGCCTGCTCAGGGTTTTGCACTCTTTTCTGGTTGACATAAAATCCGCCTTCTCGTACAATTTTCTCTCCATAAACTGAAATAAACAAAATTTATCACTGATTTAGAAAAATAATGAGAAAAGGAAAGCAATTATATTGGTTCAGCAAACAGTTATCAAACAAATATCATGTGTGCAGAAGCCTCAAAGATTTCTAACCAGTGCTAAATTGTCAAAACATGGAGGTTCTTCCATTGAAAAGGTGAATGTTGATTTCCAACCACCGGAAGACATTTGAAATTTTAAGGTTGGGGTTGTTATTCTGGCATGTAGAAAACAGTACTTGAAAAGGTTAACATTAATTCTATAATCACTGCCAACAATTATCCCCAAGCATCTGTCTTGGACATCTGTGACCCCACATAAGACCCCTTGCCTCAATGTATAAGCATACCAAGTAGGAACTTGATCCATTACTGCATTAAAATGCTAGACTACATTTTAACCAAAAGTGTATACCAAAAGTTTGACATACACACACACACTGACTGACACACGAATCATGCTGCCATAAGGTCTTTCCTATCGGATGTCCTAAAAAAAAATTATGGAAGCTATGTACATCCAACTATGGATCCAACAACTTCAATAGGGATAAAGGAATGGACATTGGTCCCAATTGAGCTATCTTCTGACACTAAAGATGACCAATTAGTGACCCTTTGGATCATCAGATGACATGTCAATCACCTTGATGACAGCTCAAGCATCCAAGAGTATTGAAAGCTCAACCCAATATGGATTTCTCTAGGAAAGATTACATTTTACTCATGTATGTAATTACCAAGCTTGAATGTGGTGTAATTTTTGGGTCTTTCTTGATGAGGAGAACACTTACGGGATTCAACACTGTTCACAAGTTAGGTTAAAGGCACTATCAGTGATTTGCTAAATCAGAACTTCTCTTACTTTTCTGTCAATTTTTAGTTGTAAAAAATAACTTAAAAGAATTTTACAGATGTTATCCTACACTTTCAAGCTATTCCTGCAAATTTCAAATATTTTTTCAGGTGAATCACTGATAGTGACTTTAAGGGCCACTTTGAACAAGGCTACAAAAAGTATTCCAACACTCTTGACTGATATTGCAGTTTTGTTGCTGCGTGTAAACAAAGCAATACTTACTGATTTTTAAAAAAAATAATATATCTGAAAAAAAAACACCAAACCAACAAAAATGACTGACCTCCTTCAGGTAGACATTTAATCCTCATAGCAACATCAAATACAGTATCACCAGGCTCAAATATGAGTTCTTGTAATCGTGCTCCTTCAAATAACTGTTCCATGTCACTACTTGAGAGTTGTGAGAGTGCCTCCAAGCTGGAATTGTATATGGCATCTGTCATTACCAGTGCCTTCTGAAGACCTTCCTCTGTTAAAAATTAATCACAAATTGTACCATATTTTATATTTTATCCAGTGTTGGGGAGGGGCAACATTTGCATTGTGGTTTGTTACGTGTACCTACCAAGACCTTCAATTTTGGTTCACTCTCACACTAAGACCCAATATTTTATAATCGTCATCTCCTTAAGATGCCATATCTTGTTCTGCTCTCACACACAAAGAAAAACATATTTAGGGAATAAGTTAATTTAAAAACATAAGCCAAAGATTAGTTATTGCTAATCCAGTCACTTCTAATAATAAAGAGTTTCTTAGTCATATTTATTTCGTTAGAATCACTAAATCTTTCTCCATCATGTTTATCACTAAAGCAGTGGGGGAAATGAGGAAACTGAACCTTAGACCTATAGATGAATATCTTACCACTCAATTGCCATCAAGTTGCAGTATTTTTATAGAGCACCTGACATGTAAGCAGGATTGTGGAACAGGTTCAATTCCCAGTCTAGATGTGTGACATGAAATGTGGTATCTTTGCTTAAAATTCCAAGGGTAATCAGGTTGATTAGTGCTCCAAGACTTTTGTGTGATGTCATCCTGGAGCCATTTAAGTTTATGATGTCCTGTATCAGTGTTGCCAACACCACATTTTACCCACACATTGGGCTACATTAAATCTCTCTGCTGTACTCCATTTTCCTACCTCAGTGCAATGATGTCAGCACAAAATTGGATGGTTGTACCAGTAAACTGCACATGCTGGCTTAAAGCTATTTGTTGTTAACACTGTCTATAAGTCCTATACATGTGCAACTAAGCCTATTAATTCTGTCAACCATGGTGAGTGTACACCTATTTTCTGCATACCTCCGTGTACTAGTTTGACGACATGTTCTGCCAGTTTCTTCTGGGCTGTTCTCTTCTCCGGTTTGGCCTAGACAAAAGTGAAACAGTAAGAGAAAATATGTATTTGTTATTTCTTGGCACCAATTATTTTTTTAAATAACCCTCTTCTTACCAGAATCTTTCTACTCAAGGTGGGTGTTCCGATTTATGTGTATCTTGTTCTCCACTTGATATGAGAGCCTGGGACCTGCATACACTTACCATCAAGTATCGTGGGAAACGAACTTGCGGTTTTGATAATAGAAGCGATAATGCACATTGCAAGGCCGTATTCACTACTGTGCTAATATTGATGGTTAACCACTAAAATGACAGTTTTTGTGTCATCTGCAAGAATTGCAGAAGGCACATAGGGATTACTCTGGTCATATGTCTGTGTGTCTGTGTGTGCGTCTGTGGTCAAAATGTTAACCCTTTATATATTGCATGCCGTAAGGGCTACGATGATGTAACTTGGTGGAAAGGAGGGGGAGGGGTGGGGTGACATGTTGGTGACCTCATGTGACCTTGTTGACCTCGTGTGACCTTTGACTCCGTTCACAAACCGCGCCGGCAGATGACACTCGCGGTCCCCGGACCACGATGTATTTTTTGTTTATATCTTTGCAAAGAAGTGGATTTGGAAGCTGAAATTTCAGGACGATAACAGGGGTGTGACTGATTTTTGTGGAAAAATCCTGCATTTGGTAAAAATCCTGAAAAGCAGCATAAAATCGACCTAAAATGCTTAGAATCTGGCTGAAATTAAATAAAGTTGCAGAAATTTTGAAAATAAAAAATCCTGAAATCAGGACAAATCCTGAAGATTCACACCCCTGCGATAATGAGAAAAATACGGCCTTTCATCTGATATCAAAATTTATACTACTTCCGGTTAAATCAGGGGGGTCCCAGAGGCGATCGGAACAAGCACCATTAATCCATGTCTTAAATAACCATCTGTCATTATTAGTGGAACTATAAAATATGAAAAAATATGAAAATATGTAACATTAAAAATATTAGCAGTACTTGACCTATTTGCATCTTTTGAAGTTCAGTCACCCTCCCAAAGGGTATGTAGCCAAGTTGTGGGGTTTAAAGGGTCATGGGGTAATAAGTTTTCAGTATGTCCAATTCTGGCCTATGGATATAGTAAGAGATTGTGAAAAGTGCTGTCAAAATTAGATGATTTCAAGGGGGGTTGCCCGATTTTGTCATAGCTAGTTTCATCTTGATTGCAGGCTTGATTGAATGACCTTAACCAAAAATCACATTTGTAAAGTTTCGTGCCGATGTCTCAATCCGTTTTGATTTGAGAGCTAAAAATGTGATTTTGTAAGTCCCATAGAGTACTCTATAAAACAAGGCGAACTTATATTTACGCGATGCGTAAAATATGTCCCCGCCGAATGTTGCGATCACTAACATGAGATAAATGCAACTACACCATACCACCCCAATACCAGGCAAACCCACCCACCCCAACACCCCACCCTACTCCCCCACCACCACCATAAACCCTGTAACATGACCTCTCCTTCCCCAACACGCCACTCCCCTCCCCACACCCCGCAACAACCTACCCCCTCCCCAACACCCACAACACCATATCCCCTCCCCAAACACAAGCAACACCCCTACACCGGCCACACATATCCCCTCCCCAACCCCCTGCAACATCCCTCCACAACATCCTGCAACACCCCTCCCAACAACATGCATGCCCCTCCCAAAAACATACAACACCCACACCCCCTTCCCAACACCCTGCAACACCCCCCCCCCTCCCCCAACACTTCCGCACACCCACCCCCTCCCAACACCCCGCAACAACCCCACCCCCTCCCCTATGGCTTAGTAGCCTCATGTATCAAGGAATTTTGCATATCCGACGTACCATTTCAGAAATACAGCATTATGGCAATATTTAACTAGCTATTTGCATACTATGCGCTATTCAGATACTTCATATTGCAAAAAAGTGTGCCCTATGAGACTCTTTCATTCATCAGGAATGTTGAGTATCCGATGTAACCGTTTGAAAAATTAGCAATTGCTCTGATTTTTGCATAAATTAGCTCATTTGCATCTCAATTTGCCCGAAGTAAGCAAGCGAAAACTAATCAGTTTGAGAAACTCTTCATCCCGCTTCCTTCCACCAAGTACCATTGCCGCCTTACAGCACTCCAGAAAACGTGTGCAAAGGCCTTGCAGGAAAATTTTTCATAATTAATGCACATTAGAAACTTAATTAGCAATATTTTAAGCCCAAAACAAAATCTAATCAGGTTAAAGACTCACCAACCCGCTTCTTTCCCCACCACGTTGGCATCATTGTCGCCCTTCCGGAACTCCAATAAATCTTGTACACATTGGTTACATTTTGTATCACGGACGAACGGGGTCGGATGAACGTACGACGGATGCTGCTCATTTCATAGTCCCCGTTCCGAACTCGTTCGGCGGTGACAATTATATTGGTCGACCAAAATGGTTGACTTTTTTTGCTCAAAAAATCCAACCCAAACCATCCTTTAGCTTTAGATTTTCACAGGGTAAATGAAACAAAAATATAGCTTTTCTTCATACACCAAATGTTGTTTCACTTCCAGTAAAATCTGGGGTCTGGAGACAAGGCTTTGCAATCGGGCCATTGCCCTTTAAAACTGGCAGGCCTGTGGGGAGTTCAAGCTTTTTAGCTGTTTTCATTTTTTTATGCTTTCAAAAAGTAATAAAATTAAAAAAAAAAATTTTCCTTCATTTTAAGCCTGTTTTTGATCTCTGTACCCAATTTTAGCTATATTTCATGTCTACTTTTTTTTTTTCGAAAACCCACTCACAGGTCTGAAAACTTGATATTCAGTAACCCTAAAGACACTATCAGTGATTCAACCCAAAAAGTCAAATTTTGTAATTTGTAGAAAATTTGATATAAGGATAGTTATGTAGAATTCTCATAAGTTACTTTTTTCCAACGAGGAATTGCCCGAAAAGGAAAACAAACCGGCTTTGTTGAAAGATTGATTCTCCGTTTCAAGTTAAACGTGTTGTAGTAAGTGTCCGTACGGCCAGTAAATGATGAAAATATCCATTTTTGTCTATTAAGGTTTGTCTTCTGGTCTTATCATTTCAGGGCATGTTAGGGTACCTGTACTTCGTTACAGACTGCACAAATCTGATTTCATAGATTTTTTTTTTTTTTTTAAATTTTTCTGATTTTAGTCAAACACTGATATTGCCTTTTAAGTGATTCAATCCAGGCAAAATCTAGGTCGGGCGTGTACCCGGGTTTCCAGGTATTGTCACAAGCCCTACAGTA
>JAMKCH010087062.1:0-11659 GCA_023653785.1 Ophioderma brevispina | reverse complement strand
TGACATTTTGAATATTGCACGGAATAATTATTAGTTTGGGTGCTTGTATACACACATAATGTCAATTCGATACAAACAATCCGCCAAAATATCAGTTGTTGGATGTTGGGTGCTATTGGGTGGTTAAATTTTGTCCTACCCATGGCCACACAACGAATGAAATGACACGTCAGTCGTCTTGATTTAAATAAACCGCCTCAATGAATATATCTTTTCACCTAAGCGCGCATTGCATTATGAGAAAAAAGAGTATCTGAGCACAATGATCCAGGTGCACTATTATTACACCTGGCCACCTCTAACACATACATCAATTTGTATCACCACCGATTAGTGTATATGCAAAGCGGCACCCACAGTATGTGGAAGAAGCGG
Source organism: Ophioderma brevispina (assembly GCA_023653785.1). Taxonomy (NCBI): domain Eukaryota; kingdom Metazoa; phylum Echinodermata; class Ophiuroidea; order Amphilepidida; family Ophiodermatidae; genus Ophioderma; species Ophioderma brevispina. The sequence goes on along the minus strand of JAMKCH010087062.1, from coordinate 11,284 downwards.
AGGCAGCCATTGCTTTCTATTGTTGGTACTCTATGTTTTCTTTGTGGTCGGCAAAACATGCGAGACGATGAATTTCTAAAGATTACGTAACGTTTTGCCTCTCTATCTATATAGAACCTCTTTGGCGAAAACCGTCTGTTGAATTGTTATTTAATTACATGCAGGGGCGTTCCCAGACCATTTTCAATGGGGTAGGGGTTGTTGCCGACAAAACTGTCCATTTGCCGACACAATTTCAAAAATTTTCCGGCTCGCTACGCTCGCCGATATAAAAGTTTATCTCTATGTGTGTTATGCACATTCAAGAATATGTGGAATGGGGTGCCATTTTCAATTTCCACAGGGGCGCCAAAAGTTCATCGTCAGTTTGCCCCCCGGGTGTATGTCATCCTGGATACGCCTCTGAAAACCACTACAAAATACACATTTTTCGCCAAAATTAACTACATAAGTCTATGGAAAAATCATTTTTTGAGGCCTTTTTTGGTTATAGCTAAAAATTTAGCCATAATTTTGTTGTGATTTTTGTGTCGCCTGCCCTAAGGCAGGAAGACACATAGGGATCACTTTGTCCACTGTTGTTGTTGATGTCTGTTGTTTATGTGAAAAAGGGTTAACATTTGCATGTAATATCCTCATACTTTGATGGATTTAAACCAAACTTGGGTCACAGGTGCAACATGGGATCCCTCATTTGTTGATGAGGTCAAAGGTCACATACCTAGGTCAAAGGTCATGTGAGGTCAAGTTGTAAGATAGGCTGAAAATGTAAAATTGACCTCATTTGAAAAGCTGAAGTTCAATTGGAACCAAACTTGAATCATAGGTGCAACATGGGATCCCTCATTTGTTGATGAGGTCAAAGGTCACATACTAAGGTCAAATGTCATGTTAGGCCTATCATTCACTAACCGCGACGGCAGGCGACACAAGCGGTCCGAAGACCGATGTATTTTTGTATATAAGTTGCGCACTCATGTCAGAAAAAATATGTGTTTGGGGTGTGATATTTTGAATAATTGTAAAAAAATGCTGGAAAGTAGTGGGTTTTGTTCCCCATTTTCTCCTGATTTCACATGGTAGATTCTCCGAGTGATTTTAACCATTTTCAACCTTATTTTCTCTATGTTGTCGTCTCCTCCTACACACACACACACACACACACACACACACCCTTACTAACAGAGGTATACTTGTATGACTTTTTGCTTGTGTGTCTCCCAACATTACTTGTGTGTCTTTTTATATGGCTCTTGTGTGTCTTTTTGTGTGTCGTGTGTGACTTTTATTACTTGTGTGACATTTTTGTGTGTCTGTTGGACATGTTGGACACTACCAGGACATGTATGACTTGTGTGGGTGTAATTAGGGGCCTGTGACTTTTTGCCATATTTCATCAGTAGGGGGGGTAACATCATTCTATGCTGAAATAAATGCTATTTCTTATGTGGCTAGTCACATAAGGAAAAAAAAGCCACACGAAGGGAAAAAGGGCCTTTTGTACAGAAAAAAGACACACAAGTGTATCTCTGTAAGTACACACACACATATATATATATATAGACTTTATAATTAGGAGTTTTCGATTTCGCATGTTGATCATTACAAGTACACACACACTGGCCAAAAGTAATGCAACATGCAGAAAAAGCAATTTATATTCACAAATTGATTTAAAATTGTATCAGGAGTTCTTAACTACACATGATTACGTAATTATTGTCAAAGCGGGGTTTTCAAACAGATGATGTTTCCCAGAATCAAGTCGTGCGGCAAACTTTTAATTTGACTTTTATTATCCCTTAATGTGGGGGGAGGGGTTAAAGAAGTTGGTTAATGATAACTTGCCAATTGTACTCCAGAAGGAATACAGGCAAAGGAACGTCAAAAATGGCCGCCAAATAGTCGCTAAATTTAACTTTACGAGTTTGTCAGGGTCTACTCTAAATGTTTAGGGCGAAAATTGGTGTGGTTGTATGGACCGGAAATGAGATGTCAATAAAAGATTGGAGCACGTTCACTACCCTTGGACTAGGGAAATTTAATGGCAAGAAAGAGGTCATTGATAACCTGAAAACAGCTTGTAAATGGCACCGTTGACATTGTGCTGTTTGTCATGTAATGTGAACGCGTAATTTACACATGATTTACGTAAACCATGTGAGTTATCATTAGAATTGCATTTCAGGTGTCTCAGAAATTTCTCGAAAATTTCGAAGACCACTGTCTTCCATTGACTTTATCTCGTTTCCGGTCCACACAACCACCATGATTTTCTCCCATAAACCCTAATGAATCCGTACAATCCATTAAGTGGCTGTTTTGAAGCCATATCTTTTTAGAGGAGGAGCTGGGACCCAGGTCAAACATCGTTTACCCCTCACTACAGAAAAGGTTTGACACCTTTGGTAGTTAGTATGCACCCTCTGTGGTATCACTTTTTCAATAGGGTCAATTTAAGTTTACACAGGGGTCAAATTTTTAAAATGCTCCAATCATGTTGAAATATATGCCATATTGTCCGTCTAGTCATAAGGATTCCAAAAATGTATAGTTTGTACCATCTATGACCATTGGTTTGGGAGTTATAGGGTAAAAATGGCTAAGATAGTAAAAAAGGTCAATTTCTATTTGTACAGGGGTCAAAATCAGAAGTTGCTCCAATTTTGATAAAATTGAAAGAAGTTGTTCATCTAGCTTAATGTGTCAAAATAAGGAATAGTTTGTATCATCTGCAATGCATAGTTAACATGTTATGGGACAAAATAGGTCATAGGGCATGTATAGGGCAACATAATCAAATTGGTGTTGACCTTCTTTGACCCTTATCTCCGTAAGTAAGCATTTAACATAGTAAAAAATGTACCTTTTTGGAGTCCTCTTACCTCAGGCAATAATTTGCAAGTATTTAAAATATAATCAGATTAACTTTTAATGTTGACCCCTGTACAAATTGAGATTGACCTTTTTTACCATTTTTGTCTGTCATTTGTACCCTATAACTCCAAAAACAATGGTCGTAGGTGGTACAAACTATACATTTTTGGAAACCTTGTGACTAGACGGACAATATGGCATACATTTCAACATGATTGGAGCATTTTAAAAATTTGACCCCTGTGTAAACTTAAATTGGCCCCTATTGAAAAAGTGATACCACAATTTGAGAGTACTACCTATCTAGCATTGATGTAGAGGATCCATACTAACTACCAAAGGTGTCAAACCTTTTCTGTAGTGGGAGGTAAACGAACTCCTTAAATAAGGCCCCTATGATATTCTGCTCCTCTTCTATTTGTGTCTGTGTCTGTTCTGGAGTCCAATCGACAAGTTATCGTTTGCTGTTCCTTTTATCCGCCATATTTAGGGAACGTGACAATCAAATCAAACGTTTTTTTCACTCTCTTGGATTTTGGGGAATAACATCTGTATGAAAAACACAACTTTGGAATTTAAATATGTATTGAGTGGTCAAGAATCCATGGTATAATTTGAAATCAATTGGTGATTATGAATTTCATTTTCTGAATGTTGCAATACATTTGGCCAGTGTGCGTAGAAATGGAATTAGGGTCTGTCTCTAATTTACGACAATCAAAACAAGGTCTTGAATATTTAGTCCTGGTTTTAGTTCAATGAAATGGATGTATTTGTAGGAAAAAAACTGTCAATAATTCTTTTTCTTCTATCTTTCCATTTTTTTTCTTTTCCTTCTGTCTTTCTTTTCCTTCTATCCTTTCATTTCTTCTTTTCTTTTCTTTCCTCTTTTTCAACCTTTTCCACCCTTAAACTCTTATTCACTTCCTTTCTATCGTTTCGTCTGTTCTTACAAGCCCTTTTTCGGGCTTTCTTTGTGTTTGTATTTCAGTCTGTATTTCCACTATTTTCTGTCTCATTTTGTCTGTGTGTCTCCCTCTATATGGTTATCAGTCTTTGATTCGCTTTTATTCTGTAGTTGTTCTTTCTTTCTTTCTTTCTTTCTTATCCGTCTGCCTTTCTATCTTACAGCATGTCTTTCTGTAGTTTGTCTTCGTCTCTCTTTCTCAGTCTTTCGTTCTCGATTTGTCTTTCTTTCTAAATTTGACCTTTAATTCCTTTCTTGGTTTTTCTTGTTTCCTTTCCTTTCTGTTCTTTCTCCATTTTACCTTCCTTTTCCTTTCTTTCTGACTTTCTTTCTTTTTCTTTCTGTTTTTTCTGTTTTTATACTTTCATTCTTTTTTCCTTTCAGTATAACTGCTTTCACTCTTCGGTTATGTTACCCTTTCTGCATGTTAAAAACGGAACTTTGAGGCCCGTATTCCAGAAACCTATTTAGCTAAACTTGATTTTAGCTTAAAATCGCCGTACTCTAAAATTTCGTTTAAGTAAAACGTGTTTAAATAATTTTAACTATTTGCTTACTTAAGCCCCAGTCACACTGGGAGATACGACAGGTTACAACTAGATGCGACTAGTTGCGATTGGCAAACGCAAGCAGTCTTCGGCAATCTTAAAAAGGTGTGCCACTTATCGGCGACGATAGCGGGCTGTGGCAGGTAGTCGCACATGTCCCTCCTGTCGCAGAGAGGTTTTCGGTCATGTTCAAAAACCTTTCTGCGATTGAACCAAGGTTTGACCGTCGCATACAATCGCCTATAATCGCATTTGGTCGTGCGATGGTGGCACGTCAAGTCGTATGTAGTCGCCGACTATCGTACGATTGGTCATTGTTTTAGAGTGGTGCGATTAATAGCACGATTGGTGGAAGACTATGTACGACTATCCTGCGAGTGTCTGCGATTAATCGCACGTATATAGACCAATCGCGCGCTATGTGAGGACCGTTGTGCCACCAACGTGTCACCACCAAGGACTGTTGTGCCACTGTTGATCCCACCACCAATCGTGCCATTTATCGTAGATGATCGTAGATGAATTTTATAGTGTGACTGCTACACACGATTGACACCAAATCTTACGATGGCCTGGACGCTCGCACGATTTCTCAATCGCGGGCAATCCCAGGCAATCGCCTCTCCAGTGTGACTGGGGCTTTAATGCAATAATGGTACATTTCTTAAGAGTGCCCCAAGTTTTCATTTGAGATTTTTGCATACTTGTGTTGTCTAGTAAACTATGCCTGTGAACGACAGTGCTAAAAATGCTTATTTGTCACAAAAGAAGCAATTTTGCAATTAGAATCGCGATTGTAATTTAACGACAGAGCTAGAAACGGCAAATTTATGCTCGTCCATGATGAAACAGCGCCACCTAATGAAAATGACCTCTAACTTGACTTACCTGAACCGACGGAACAACTAATGAATGAGCGTAGACACGTACAAAGCGCAATTTCACGGCTATTTCATATTAGAAGGACGTTTACACCAGCCGTGGAATTATTATTGGAGATCTCTGCTATTAATTTTTCCAATCACACATTTCTTTGTTTTTCGCTACATAGAGAATTGCGAGCTTTACCACACACCAATGCAACTGTGCAAAAATATCAAAATATTTGGAAAATTGCTTTAAACAGAATCCTTAAACATGAGTAACAGTGTCGTTTTTTTAAAGAACTTGAGTGTATAAAGGCCCAATTGTATTTTAATGATTAAGTGTATCATGGCTTTCCGTATAGCGTTTCTAGGCGCTTCGCCAGTGAAAAGGTGGAACTTCCGCAAGGCGGACTGGGACCAGTTCAAGAACCTGGTGGATTCAGAAGTGCCCAACCTCTAGACACCAACCTCCAACAACCTGGACAATTCTTACACAGCACTGTGTCAACTCTTTATTAATATAGCGAAGAAGACCATCCCACGTGGCTGCCGTCGCAGTTATATCCCCTCCTGGGATGAGGAATGTGATACTCTTTACAATGATTTCCTGAATTCTGAACCCGGGGAAGAAGCTTCATTCAAGGCTTCAGATCTGACAAATTGCTTTGACAGGAAACGCCGTGAGCGCTGGGAGGAGACGGTCCAAGGAATCGACTTCACCCACTCCAGCAGGAAGGCCTGGAAGACTATAAACCGCCTCACCGGCAGAATTTCCAAACCATCGAAATGTCCAGTGACTGCCAACTCAATTGCTGAGCAACTCCTCGCAAATGGTCGTTTCAAGAACATTGATAAGGATCACGCTCGATCGCTCTGTCAAAAAAGAGATCACCAACCTCCGTCGAGCCCCCGGCGTGGACGGGTCACTTTCAACATCTAACTAGATGAGCTTACCTCTGCATGCTATCAACCAACTAAAGAGTGGAAAGGCCCAGGTCCCTGATAACATACCAGCAGAGTTCCTAATGCAATTCTAGTTCTAGTTCTACACATGCTGCCTTACCAACGAGTCCTTACCCAAGATCTGGAGGAGAGCTACTATCATCGCACTCTCCAAACCAAACAAGCCTGTCGACAACCCCAAGAACTACCGCCCAATATCACTACTGTGTGTCTCCTTCAAACTCCTTGAGAGGATGATCCTGGCCCGGCTGGAGTCCGTCGTCGAACTCCATCTGCCTGACGAACAAGCAGGATTTCGCCGCGGCCGGAGCACTGTCCACCAGATTGTAAAACTCACAAATGATATTGAGGAAAGCTTTTAAAAGCGCCGCAAGGCAGGCGTCATCTTGGTGGACCTTACTGCAGCATACGACACCGTGTGGCACCAGGGCCTGACACTCAAGCTTCTCAGGACCATCCCGGATCGTCACCTTGTACAATTCATATGTAACATGCTTGCAAACCGTAGCTTTGTTCTCAAGACCAGTGATGGGCAGAGCAGTCGTCTGCGTCGTCTGAGGAACGGAGTACCACGATGATCTGTACTGGCTCCTATGCTTTACAACTTGTATATCAGCGATTTACCTCAAACAACATCTAGACAATATGGCTACGCCGACGATCTTGCCCTCCTCCACTCGGACAGCAACTGGACAGAAGTAGAAAGCACACTTACTGCAGACATGGCCCTACTTGCAGCTTATCTCAAGACCTGGAGACTGAAGCTGAGCGAAGCCAAGACCACCGCTACCGCCTCTCCCATACAATCCTACACCAACCTACTTGGGAGTAAAGCTTGACCGGCAACTTACTTACCTGCAGCACCTCGAGTCCGTATCTTCGAGGAACGGAGTACCACAAGGATCTGTACTGGCTCCTATGCTTTTCAACTTGTATATCAGCGATTTACCTCAAACAACATCTAGACAATACACCGACGATCTTGCCCTCCTCCACTCGGACAGCAACTGGACAGAAGTAGAAAGCACACTTACTACAAACATGGCCCTACTTGCAGCATATCTCAAGACCTGGAGACTGAAACTGAGCGAAGCCAAGACCACCGCTACTGCCTTCCACCTCAACACCAAAGAGGCTCATCGCCAGCTTCAAATCAACCTCAATGGAGCACCTCTGCCATACAATCCTACACCAACCTACTTGGGAGTGAAGCTTGACCGGCAGCTTACTTACCGTCAGCACGTACCTCGAGTCCGTATGCGCCAAGGTATCTTCGAGGAATAACCTCCTGTGCCGACTTGCTGGATCTTCATGGGGCGCCAGCCCAAAGACCCTACGCACCAACGCCTTGGCTCTGGTCTACAGCACTGCTGAATATGCCGCCCCAGCATGGTGCAACAGCTCTGACACAAAGAAGCCGGACACAGTACTCAACGAGACCTTGAGAACCATCACTGGCTGCCTCCGTCCTACTCCATCTGAATTCCTACAAGTGCTTTCAGGCATTGCATCTGCAGTACTTCGGAGAGAAAACCACACGCACAAACTAGTGAATAAGGCCCTGCTGGACAACAAGCACCTGCTGCATAACACTGTCAAAGAATCACACCAACTCGGTAGACAGAGACTGCGCTCTCGCCGACCTTTCTGCCGACACGCTGCTAAACTCTCCAGTTCCCCATTCAACATCTTACAGACATGGAATACTGTCTGGCTAGATACTCCAAGACCAGATCAACTCTCTATTACACCTAAGACAGAACTACCACCTGGCAGCAATCTCCCACGCAAGGAATGGGTCACCTTAAGCCGGATTCGCACAGGAGTCGGTCGCTTCAATAGCAACATGCACCGATGGGAGCTGCGGCCATCGCCAGCCTGCCAATGTGGTTCTCCATCACAGATTGCGGATCACATTCTCAATGAGTACCCTACCTTTCGTCCACCGGTGGACACATATTTCTCAAACCCCAACCAATCAACAGTGAATTGGCTCCAACGCTTACAACATATTTAGCTGCTGCCTCATACGCAAGAAGAAGAAGGCGCTACGCCAACTGGGCGAGAATCATGTACCATTGCTGTTGTCAATTGGAGAGGGTCACAAACACCCAAAGATGACATGATGAAAAAATGCCATAGGAATTCCAACACTGATTTGTCAAAAACAGCTTTGAAATTCCCATAGTTATTTCGAATTTTGAAATTGTCATGGGGTGGAAAGTTCCTAGAATAGCCTATTTTGACCACCACTAAATTGTCGCCATTTTAAAACTTTGTGCATCTGCAGATTGATGTAGGTGTGTACCATGATTCTGAATGCCATTATGAATGTTACGATAGCATCACAAAACTAAAAATGGAGTGAAATTTACTCCTTTCGTGTAAGATTTTACTCCTTTTACAGAGCGATCACCTTTTTACTGCATATTTTTACAGTGTAGGGATTTAATGGTGTGCCATTCCAAGCAGACAATCAATTGTTCTGGGATGTTTGCATTTGAAACCAGCTGCATGGGACACCCACAATTAGCACACACCGTCTCCGGACCCTCCAACAGGGGCGTAACCAGCGGGGGGGGGGGGGGCAGACTGCCCCCCGGACAACTAAAATGGGGACGGAGAAGCTAAAAAATGGGGACGAGAAGAAGGGGAGAATAAGGGGAAGAAGCGGGAGAAAGAGAAGGAAAGGTGAAAGAGAAGGGAAAAAAGAAGGGAAAAGAGAGAAGAAAAGGGAAGGAGAATTGAAAATGGAAAAGAGAGAAGAAAAGGGGAAGGAGAAGGGAAAAGAGATAAATAGTGTGTTGTGTGGGTGCCCCGGTCGGTCAAAGTGGTATATTTCTCTCCCCCCCCCCCCGCTCTTCAGATTTTTGAACCGTCTGGAAACAAATAAAGCGAGCCGGAAAAAATGGGGAAACTTCTTGAGTCTTCCCACCCCCCCGGAGGCTCAGGTCTGGTTACGCACCTGCCCTCCAAATTTAGGGACCCTGGGATTTGTGTAATGTAATAAACTTCAGAGTCCCACTATATAACAGATGTCCTAGGACTCTTCCTTTTATTACCTGTAGTCCATTGGACACTGCGTGTCATTACCGATAGTCCCTAGGCCACTGCCGCGTTGGTACACATTGTAAAGGTGTAATATGAATGAAAGGAAGACCACACAGCGGAGAATTATTACAGTCTAATCTAGTGGACACAGAATCATGAACCAAACGTTCTGTGGTAGGTTGATCTAAATACCTACGTATCCGTCCAATCTTGTAGATTCCAAAACACAAAGAGCGTGCGATGTTCTTAATGTGATCTTTTATTTGAAGTGTCCTATCCAGTGTAACACCAAGATCCTTAGCAGAGTTGGCAGTGTTGATTCTGGCATCACTGATAACAACAGCTGGTAGACTGGAAGGAGTGCGATGCTTAGAATGAAAATGCACAATCTTCGTCTTCGAATCATTCAGTATAAACCCACATCAGAGATACAACTTTCCTATTTGTTAATACAGGGTGAGTCAAAAAAAACTTGACCCTGATTGTGATTGCGTCCGCCATTTTGAATTTGCAAATAATATATATCTAACATATCTGGTATCATCTGAAAGCCCATTTCATTAGCTTTAATTTGCTGCAGAGATAATTCCAATCGGTTAATTATAGGCCGAGCTACAGTCTTTTGAATCAAGTAGTCAGCTTTTCCCTCTATCCACGGATTCCCATTTAAATGCACGGTGGCCAACTAAGCAAATGTTCCCCCAGAATGATGATAAGGGTATGTCTATATTTATGGCAAGTAAAACAGTATCTTAAAGGTATAAAAACAGTGATAATGGTAAGTTTTATTATTTTTAAACACTTTTGCAAGATGTTGCATATTTTGGTCTACAAATATAGATAATACTTTAAACCTCAAAAGGTTGTCATCGATGTCTGCCGGGGGTGCCAGTTCCTTCATATGGTACGATTCATTCAACTCCTCCAGAAACTGATACATGTATCAAGTAAATTTATTTTTCAAATGATTTTTATGAGTGACGAGGGCGTAGAAACGTTAAGAGGGCATCAATGGTGAATTGTAACCGAATTTTGTGGGGTTAAATAGCCTCACATTTATTCTGCAGTCAAAAAATAGCCTGATTTTCTTGTGGACACTGATTTGCTTCGCTGAACGCCATTCATTTTAATGTGAATCCGTGGACAGAGCGCAAAACCTACTACTTGATTCAAACGGGTGTAGCTCGGCCTATATCTAACCGATATGAATGATTTTTGCAGCAAATTAAAGATAATGAACTTAGCTTTCAGATGATACCAAACATGTTAGATATATGTTATTTAAAAATTCAAAATGGCGGACACAATCAGGGTCAAGTTTTTTTTTACTCACCCTGTACTGATCTCATGTAACAGGTTTCATGAAAATTGGTCATTGCCTCCTGGTCAGAGAAGTGAGCGTTTACTTTTTTGGTTAATGAGATCCACCCACCCACCAACAAAACCTCCCTCCCTCCTTTCCCTCCCTCCCTCCCTCTCTCCCTCCCTCCCCCCAACCTCCCCCTTCAACTGCCCGTCTGTCCATCCGTCCGTCTAGATGGTGTGACAATGGAAATCTCAGTAGTCCTTCCAACTATAGCTGGGAGCGGACCTACGTCACATCGTGGTGAAAACAAAGGGGAAGCCCAGGGAATCCACAAATCGCGGTGAAAACAAACCGCAAATTGCGTCTTTAGATTCACTGCAGATCGTATGACACCATACATGCAGCACGCATCTAGTTACGCAAGTTGCTGCTAAGCAGATTTTCTCAGAACTCACGGATGTCCCAGCTATAGCTGGTGGTTCACAAAAAGCAAATCCACACCTGTTGATTTGCTTGGTTTTCAAAGACTACAATTTTTAACCAGCAGTGGCACCAACAGAAGCACCTAAATGCTAATTAGAAATAATCTAGTATATAGTAGAGAATAACCGATATGATCGGTATTTTTGAAATTGGGCCGATTATGACCTTATCGGTATCCGATCGGTATCAGCAAAATCCTCATTTTTAACGATTTTCTATACCA
>JAMKCH010087056.1:6637-21206 GCA_023653785.1 Ophioderma brevispina | reverse complement strand
CCCCCCCCCCCCCCCCCCCCCCCCCGGATCCGCGCCTGGATCAGGTAGTGTCCCTTTTAGGCAACTAGTCAACGAAATGACAACAGTAGTTCATTCTAAAGGTCCGTTCATACTTCCACTGCACTAATCGATTTACTGCCGGTTAACCCAGGTCACTGCAGGTCACGGGTTGCAATGCGTTGCAGTAAACTTGCGAAGGATTGCAGGAAAATTGGCATACTGCACCACTGACTGCACCGCACTGCATCTTGCTGATTTTAACTTCGTTGCAGTACTGCATTGCGCTGCAATACTGCAAGTGATTGCAGTAACGATTCTGGTAGGCTGCATTGCAGTACTGCACTGCAATGCAGTGAAGTATGAACGGACCTTAAGAGTGTATATGAACCTGTTTAAGGTATTATAGTAACATATGGCTATGGTTTCATTAAAGTGTCACAGACATGCAAATGAGGTATTTGCAATTGATTCCGTCATACGCTTCTGCACAACATCATACAGCGCATGACGGAATCAATTGCAATACCTCATTTACATGTTTGTGACACTTTAATGAAACCGTAGCCCACACTATGGTCTTGGTTGTCATTTTCAATATGATGGCCATACTGCTATTAATGTGTAAACATTTATTGTACTCACAGACGTATCGAGTAAACACCCGACCATTTTCGGAGATACCATGCATACGCGAGGCGTATGGCATCCAAAACTCTGTCAAGTCGGCTCGCAAAGCTACAATACCATGTGGTTACTCTTACCCATTAACGCTAACTACTATCCGCGCTTAAATTCAAAATTTGGTCCCCATAACATGTTTTGGAAGGCCTTTGTAATCATGCAGATGGATGCCTGAATGTCTGGATGGATGGATGGATTCTACATAGAACATCGTTTAATTCACGGCCTTAGTCAATGAGCTTCAAATGCGGCACAGTGATATTGAACATGATGAGATTATGTGCTATCTACTTTTTGGACAGGTTATGAATATTAATGAGCTCGTTTATCCCAAGAAAATTAATCCACTCTACAAACCAGGCCCAAACTGAATATGAACTTATCACTATGAGTTACAATATCCTACAAGGACACAGTTCTGTGGGTTGTACTTGTACATGCATTGACATGAACTGACCTTGTGTGCTCTGGGCATCATATATCATACCCCAAAACCAGAGCGTGTATTTTCTAAATACATTGATGAATGGAAGTTACTGAACTGTGCCATGGGAGTTGAGACAACTCTAGCTCATAGTGTATAGTGTGGCACGATGATAGATCATGAGGTAATGTGCTGCATACTTTTTTGAGCAGGTTATGAATATTAATGAGCTCATTTGCATGTTTTTGAAAATGTGATTAAACCACAGTGGGAACATATTGCGTAATTATTGTTAAAACATAATAAACTGTAATTCGTTCACATGGAAGATAAGCATACGCTGCTGTGCATTAACGCCGGCGGTTAGTTGCTTCATGTTTGTATTATTAGCTTGAATTCAATAAATAGTGTAGGAACGTTTCAAACATTCGATTTGTGCTTGGTGCAAATGTTCGAGTTGATATTTGCTACTCGGATTTGTATCAACAATGATACCGTATATAGTTAAAGGGGCACAATGGCATGAAAAAAAATCAGACATAATGAAATGGACCCTTACTGAAATCACTTCCACAAATTTGAGAACAATTTGGGTGTTTACAATAATTTGTATAAAAGGGAAAAGTAACTAGTATTATTTTCCTTGTGAGCTTCACTTCTCACCCAAGGATGCTGACATTACTGCCAGTATTTTATCAAAGTTGAAAAGCATGCAGTCATCAGCTCATAGACCATTGCTATTGTCCTAATCCTCCTTTTACTTGTCAGATCAATATCACAAGCCTGAAGTACAATGTCTGAATTCCGGGCTGAATACTTTTGAATTGTATCACACAACATGCTAGATACACTGTAAATACTTAAGGGATGTCAACACCTTGATTTTCCTTGGCAGTAATTGACACGAACTGTCACGAACTATTGCTGGTTTTTTTTCAGTTTTTACATAATGTAAACATCCAACTTATTTTCACATTTTGTTAGAAAAAGCTTTCAAGAGAGCATCCCCAAAAGACCCATATGAATAAAGCACTTAATCCTTGTGACATGTATAGGATTGTGATCATATATCTGTGTTATCGGCCCACTCAAAAAAATAACCTTCACACCTTTCAAAAATATTTTTGGGTCAAATTTATTTTTCATAATTTCCCAAAATGATAAAATTATGAAGAGTAAATTAGACCAAAACAATATTCTTCGAAAGGTTTTTAAATTTACTCTTTTCGGAGTGGGCCAGAGTAAAATTCACTCTATTGCATTTAGAGAGTAATTTTCGTAAAATAGGCGATATAAATACATTCAAAACCAACCTATCGATCCCTTAAACACCTTGGAGGATATAAATTTATTAAACTGATTTCACAAAACAAAGATTACTAAAGAAGACACTTGGGAGGGAGTTACATACAACGCGAGCAAAAGTTTCTAATCTAAGCTGCAATAGCAGTCACCTTATTGATTAGCCTTTATATGTGATACGAAGCATGAGATATGAAGCTGTAAAATGGATCCAACTATAATTGGTTCCTCTCAAGTAATGGAAATATTGTGTTGAAATGGCTTGATGGGCAGCAGGATACGCCACTTGCTTGTGTAAATGGAGAAAATTTGGTACATTTAGAGAAGAAAAAGCAGCATGAAAATACCCATTAATTAAAATAACATAACAAGTGTTGTTTAACATTATTATATATGCCAGGATTCCTTGAATTACTTTGATAGGACATCCATTTTGTTCACACTTGTAAATCTTCGAGAACATGTCAAAGCTTGAAACAACAATAGCAACGTATTTCACGTTTTGACCTCATTTGCTGATATTTATAATCGAAAGCTATAAAATGTAGGTAGATTAATATGCAGCAGCCCATAATAGTACTTAATAAAATAAGTAATTAAATTCCGCATACTAATTTCTACGTTTGATTTCCAAATTCGATATTCAGGATAAGCAACACAGTCAAAAAGATTTTTTTCATCTTATCCACGCGTATAACAGCGATTGTTATCTGAGAAGAGACTATGTAAAATACAAGCCAAATAATTGGTTAAGAACCGAGTTATCACGGTTGTTGAATTGAGCATGTTACGTCACGGGATAATGAAATTATACCATTAGATAAGGTATTATTACACGTACTTCGCTGATCACAAGAAACCGCTCTTGTCTCAATGTGGTGCTGGAAGCTGGAATGTCGCACATACTCTCACACACACACACACACACACACACACACACATATATATATGTGAGGGGGTGTTTGTGGGTGTGTGGGTGTGGTATGTGCGTGTGTGCGCGTGCGTGTGTGTGTGTGTGTGTGGGTGTGTGTGTGTAAGTTTGCTTATAATCGGCACTATTCAATTAAAAGTAACTGATTGTTTTTTACGTCCAAAGTAACGCGTGTTAACTCCAGAGAAAATAATGTTTTCTCTTTTTTTGTTTCAAGGGGTGATCAAGTTGGTTTTGTTTTTGTCCGATTATTGGTTGCCATTCTGATCCCAAGATTACGTATGAGTCAGAAAAAGCTGGACCTGATTATGTCTACCATTTTGCATCTGTAAATAACGTGTATCTAAATATATGGTATAATCGGAAAGTTTGTTTTATAAGCTTTAATTTGCTGCAAAGGTTATTCACATTACAGACCGAGCTACAGTCTTTTGAATCAAGTAGTCAGTTTTCCCCTATCCACGAATTCCAATTGAAATGCATGTCGCTCAATGAAGCAAACCACTGTCCAAAATGATGAGAGCGGTGTGTCCATGTTAATGTTAATGTAAATGGAATCTTAATGGTGTAAAAGCCAATGATAATTGTCAGATTTATTTGAAACACATTTTTAAAAGCCGTGGCATATTTTGGTCTGCATATAAAGACAATACTTGTGCACTTTCTACTTTTATCGCCGAAAGTTTATCGCCGATGTTTGTTTCTTCGTACGGTACTTTTCATTCAACTCTTACAGAACTGCTACATGTATCAACTTTATTTTTCAAATGATTTTTGTGAATGATGATCTGAAGGTGTAGAAGAGTACATTGTGACTGGATTTTGTGGAGTCAAATACGGTCACAATACTTTTCACTCAATAAATAGCCCAACCTGTTTCTGGACAATGATTTACATCCATGAACGCCGTTCATTCTAATGTGAATCCGTGGACAGACCACAAAACCGATTTGAAAGAGTGTAGCTCACTCTATACCCGACCGATGTGAATGATCTTTGCAGCAAATTAAAGCTAATAGTACACACACTGGCCAAAAGTATTGCAACATGCAGAAAACGAAATTCATAATCACCAACTGATTTCAAATTATATCATGGATTCTTGGCCACACAATACGTATTAAATTCCAAAATTGTGTTCTTCATACAGCTGTTACTCCAAAATCCGAGAGGGTGAAAAAACGTTTGATTTGATTGTCATGTTCCCTGAATATGGCAGATTAAATGAACTGCAAACGATAACTTACCGATTGCACTCCAGAAGGAATACAGACACAGAAACAAAATAAATGGCTTCAAAACAGCCGCTTAATGAGTTTTACGGGTTCATTAGAGTTTACTTAAAATGTTTATGGGAGAAAATCATAGTGGTTGTGTGGACCGGAAACGAGATAAAGTCAATGGAAGACAGTGGTCTTCGAAAAAATCGAGAAATTCAGAGACACTAGAAATGCTATTCAAATGATATATCACGTGGTTTTACGTAAATCATGTCTAATTACGCGTTCACATTGCCTGATAAACAGCACAATGTCAACGGTGCGATTGAAAAGTTGTTTTAGAGTTATCACGTGACCTTTTTCTTGCCATTAAATTTCCTGAGTCCAACGGCGATAAACGTGCTCCCATCTTTTATTGACATTATCTCATTTTCGGTCCATAAAACCACTCCGATTTTCGCCCTAAACATTTACAGCAGACCCTGACAAACCTGTAAAGTTCATTTAGCGACTATTTTGCAGCCTTTTTGACATTCCTCTGCCCGTATTTCTTATGGAGTACAATCGGCAAGCAATTATTAGCCAGCTCCTTTAACCCGCCATATTTAAAAGTTTTTCGCACTACTTGATTCTGGGAAACAGCATCTTTTTATGAATCACAACTTTTGACAATAGTTACGTAATGTGTAGTCAGAAACTCCTGGTACAATTTGAAATTAATTTTTATTATAAATTGCTTTTCTGCATGTTGCAATACTTTTGGCCAGTGTGTGTAATAAAATAACTATCCCTTGGTACACATACGTTGAGATATGTTTCTTAGAGATGCAAAATGGCGGCCACAGTCAGGGTCCATTTTTTCTGACTCACCATGTATAAGGAAAATAAGATCATAAAAACACACAAAAATCAAAGAAATTTGTTACTTTAAAAGCCAATATATTTGCAATTAAATTTGCTGGAGGCATGGGGTTTAAACATTTGAGTTGACAGCTTATTAGCTAGATAAACATGTTCAACTAGTATTTTGGACATGATGAATGTTGTTAATCTTGAAGTTATGGCTACTAAATGTTTAAGTCTTGTAGATGTATTTTCCAATGTTCTCAACTTCTATGGTGCTTTTTTTAAGCCAAAGATATGCCGGCGACAGCAAACATGTTTATTAAGATTTTCAATTACTTGCACTTAGATTAGATATTTAATTAATTGAGGACCACTAATTGTTCTGGACTTCATAATAATAATTCGTATGGACGTTTGATATTTACTCTTGGGTCAGTGTGTCAGTTACCATGTTACATTGGGTTTTATGAGCTTATGTAACTCCGGGTAGGTATCATTTGCCCATTTCTTCCATTGAAGAAAAATATCTTGAAATCGGTTTTAAGTGGAGAATAAATAAAATGTCATTCACAAAGCTATAAAATGAATATATTTAATACCCAGATGTCGGTCGATCAAATTCCACCATAGAAGGCTAGCCAGTGACGCGTAGCGCAATATTAAAATGATTAAGCTCCGTAGTACAGACGCATTGCAATGGTTAAATCCGATCCGTAATTGAAAGTAGAAGACCAATAGAACCTCTACCAAGCTCTATCGGAAACGAACTGTCAACTTTTATATCGCAACGTATATCGACACCTATTACGCATATTATACATCCAACCAGTTCCTAGAAGTAGTTGATGAAATAATTGTTGGGCATTGGATCCCTTAATGTAGGTAGTAAGTGAGACATTGCGACTCATACTAGGCAGTTTCTGTCGCATTAGTTTGATTGGCTAACTGGTTTACGGCCTTAACAAGAAGAACAAATACGAGCACTTAAGTGTGGCACACCTAGTGCTAAATAGAATGTTAACGATTTCAAAATTGACCACATCAGACATGTGAGACCTGTGAAGACACACTAACCCAGTAAACACAATAACGTAATACTACCTCAAGTCTACCACCTCTCTTACAGCATCTCGGATTGGCTTTATTACGTGATAACCAATCCAAATATATCTTCTATACTACGTGAATAAAAAAAATTGTGCAATGATTGCAGATGTTCTTGACCTTGATAAAATCACTGAATCATAGCTTTGTTGTTGTTTTAATAAAGCAAATCTAATATACTTCCAAGTGTTGAAAAAATGAAAGAAATCGACTGAAAATAAGCCAGATATGACAAATTCTATATAATATTCAAGATATTGTGTTAATGTGCGATATACGGGGTATAGCATTATGAATATGAAAGTAATGGTGACCCTTGCTATCTTGTTTAATTGATTTATGAATAGCCATAATCTCCTTTATTGATCCTCAAAAGGAATTAAATGCTCACACAAAATCACCCTTAATTAATCCTGATGTGTAAATGAAAAATGTTTTCAACACTACTACTGTAATCCAAGTATAGATACAAGCTATTCCAATAAGGTCTAAGCTCTTAACAATATCCTAAACAATGGGAAGATCTTGTTTTCTTGCTCTGCAACAGGTGAATTGCTGTTTGGATTTGTCATATCACTTGACACATTCGTGTAAATAGATTCATTGATTAATCCGTTACGGTAGTTGAAATATTCAAGAAAATGTAATATTTATTTAGTTAAATTGACAAAGGCATCATTCTCACAAACACAAGTTTAATGTGTGTAATTCCCATAGGAATGGAAAAAAGGGTGTGCTTACAAAACCCGCCATATCTGGCGTATTTTTCAGTCGATTTCTTTCATTTTTTCAACACATGAAAGTATATTAGATGTGTTTTATAAAAACCACAACAAATCTAAGATATAATGATTGCATTTAGGTCAAGATCATCTTTAATCCTTGCACATTTTGTTTTTTGATTCACGTAGTATATAGAGTACCTTTACATTTTTCATACCATGACTCTGATTGGATAATTACATCATATGTGATTAACCTACCAAATCGACGAATAGTGTCCAGGACAGAATGTCATGAAATGGTTTTAGTTCTCAGAATATTATAACAATATTTTAAGCACACATTAAAGTTAGAAAATAAAATCATCTTTTAAAGTCGTTTTCAATTAAATGTTTTAAAAACGCAATGTTTTCCAAATCTCTGTAATATTTAAAATTTTTATAACATATTAAAATTATTATTGTCAATTATTTTTTTTTTGTGTGCTGGAAAGTGAGGAGCACAAGTTGCAAGACATAACAAGATGATCTAAAGGTAACACGCATCCTTGTGTGCTACAGAACTGTTCTTGGGAACAAAGACCAGTTATTAGAATCAAAAACACTAGCAAAATGTGTTTCTCTTTCTTTGAAGCTGCGTTTGTTCTTTCCTGCTTTTGTATTTTAGGTTTTTGCCTATGCTCAATGCAACTACGGTACTACACTTAGTGCCGAAAACTTTCATTTTTTGTTATTTGAAGGTTGGCAATGATAATATTAGTATCAAAGATTTGAATGCACAGCATACGTATATACGTGTTGTCTAGGAATACAAGCTACTAATCGAGTCTCGGGAGGAATTATAGCGATATCTGATGTTTAATCCTGATTACAAACCGCTTTACTGTCATGCTGATTTACACCCGTTTTTAACAACAAAAACACTGCGAGTAACCATGAATTCATATACAGGGTGCTTCGTTGTTTGTTCCATCGCAATCTTTGCATCGCTGTCTTGTTCCTGTTCAAACTTCTGGCTTTTACGATTTTCATAGGGCCCGATTTGCACTCGGTTTTCAATAGTGAAAACGTGGCGAGTTTGTATGTTCAATAGTGAAAAGGATGGCGAGTTCGTATGTACTTTTATTACGGAAATCACGCTTATCATATCCTGACCACAATTTCTGAGTCATACTTAATTACAGCATCTTTGCAATGTTGATAGTTCTTTTTATTTTAAATTTTGGAACGCCTTTGTTATTGTGGCTCTTTGTCTTCTAAATCGTATTTTATTCTTGAAATACAACGTTCCACAATACGCTCTGTAACCCTCCCATCCTTCATATTTATCCTGTGTCATTTCTTATTTCTCATACTTAATATTCCATTCCACTAGTTTTTCTTTCCTCACGAACAATTTTTGCAGCGTTTAATAACTTTTACCCTCTCTCCCCCGATCAGTGTCGGACTGGAAATTTTACCCGCTCGGCATATTTAAAGACAATTGAGACAATTGCCTATTAAGCAGAGAAAAACATCTCAAAATGTACATTCATTGCTTTAACTGGCGGCCCATTGAAATTTTCCGAGCAATCCTATGGCCAGTCCGACCTGATGACCCATGTGTTTCATGTGATAGTTCAAACCTATTGTGCTCAGCTGTGTTCTTTACATTCCGTTGGACATTTGTTTTCACTTTCACCCTCAATACTGTAATAAAATTTTGCCTCCTTCGTAATTTTCATCTCATTTGGTTCGTCTTGATTTTGGTCGGTTCATACTACAAGGCGTATCAATAAAAACGCAACAAAACTTCTTCCCAATTTTTGTGGTAATTGTGTAAAATTATTCCAAAATTAACTAGTGCCATCTTAAAGCCACAAATCCCCTCTTTCCAATGATAGGTAATTTATTCATGTGCGGTCATGGATAACCGATTAATCATTGTTTTTGCACAATGGGACAAAGTCAGCTTGGGACCAAGTTTCAATACAAATCCCATTCAATTGCATGACTGAAGTGAGAAGAGAGGGAAAATTGAATAGGATTTGTGTTAGCATTACTTGAAACTTGGTTCCAAGCTCACTTTGTCTCATTGTGCAAAAACAATGATTACTCGGTTACCCAAGACCGCACATGAACAAATTACCTATCGTTGGAAAGAGGAGATATGTGGCTTTAAGATGGCATTAATTATTTTGATGTAATTTTACACAATTACCTCAAAAATTGGGGAGAAGTTTTGTTGCGTTTTTATTGATACGCCCTGTATATCGGCAGACGTCGGCCAACGTAGCCCTTCGCACATTCTTTTCACGCCACACGTATGTTTATGCATTTGGTGAGCAAAACATGTTCTATAGGCTAGCGTCGGTAGACGTCTCCCGATGAAGTATTACGCTTGGATTTCCAATAACTCTCATCACAGAAAATCAACTGAAATACTCTATTTCACTTCATCGAAAAAACAGTCCGATCATGGCTCACCCGTGTTAATCTTGCATCTTCATTTCGTAAGCCTTCATTATACCACCATACATGACATTTTGACAGTTAAGGGGCTTAAAATCGGCTGACGCGGCTCAGACGTAAAAAGGTCAATACCAGATTTAGCAAGTGTTTGACCTGAATGACTACAGATATACATTAAAGCAAGTTTGTTGATTTTGTAGGAGTGTATCATGTTATGTTAACATTGAACTTACTCATTTTAGTCACTGATATTCAGAGAAATACAATTTGATTAAAAATATACCACGTGCATTTGTGGCATAGCTTGTTCGTAACTCTTATCAATGAATTATGGCTATTCAGTTGTCTATAGACCTCATCCGAAATTGAACCCTGCCGTTGATGTTTTGAATTTGGTGTGAGCCGTGAGCGTTGTCGGCGGTGCTTGGTTAGCGGTCGATCTGCCTCGCTTTCGTTACTTCCTTATATTTGGAAGCGAAAGCGAGACTAGTTGAGCGTTGGTGATGATATATGGCATTCACGCTGAGCGCTGGTTTACGCCATCAACGGCAGGAGGGACCAATTATACGGATAGGGTTAAGTTACGTAACTAGCAGAGTAGCCCCAGAAAATTTGCCTCTGGATTCCCCAAAACGCTGTTTGACGGGACAAATGTGGTATAGGAGATAGGGACGCTGGGACCGATGATCTGACGGTTGTTGATTCTAGTCTCACTGAGCCTAACGAGTTTTACACTTGGGGAAGGCATCATACCTCGATTGCCTCTCTATCTGTACCTAACGATAAGGGGAAACTGTCAGAGGAATTTCAAATCTATACTCTTGTTTCTCTGTTCCTTTACAGTGATGTCATACCCTGTTCGATCTCAAGTTGACGATGGTGACGTCACTTGCCTGTGTTAGGTTTCACCGACCTTGAAAAGCACATACTGACGCATTTGCGCAGCCGAATAAAAGTGACACAATCGAAACACTAGGTCGAAAGCAGGATTGCGTCGTGACGTCACCCTCTTTGATAAAAGATTCAACTTAGACGCGTGCTCCTGTCCACGCCGCCTTTTCGCGTGCGTGTAATTACACCAACGATTTGAACCGGTGACCGCAATTTAATGGGCGATCACAAAATTACGAACGAAATGAGCTAATGGGTTTGTGCGATTCTACTAATTTTTACGTTGAAATAAATTGTAAAGCGTAATCATCATAAGTAAATGCGATATTTAAAACACACACACACACACACATTTTAGCATTTAAATTTTCGCCTCTTGAAAGTACTAAACACAAAAAATTAAAAATATTGTTTATACATGTATTTCTGGTTTAGAAATAAATATAATTACGTCATTGCTATTACGAATTTACGAAAGAACTTATTAATTAGAGACCGTCTGTGAGTTTTATTTCTAACCATTTAAGAGAAGTAAGTCCGGACTTATATTAATGTCTGTGCATGCTTTTGCGTCATAATACTGACAACGCCCACGCCTGCCTTCAGAACTTATTTGATTCCAACCAATAGTTCGTCTTCGGTAGACGAGAAACTACAGGAAATTATATCTACGGATTGCCAGTCCTATGCGGTGTATCAGTTTCGTCCGATTTTTATTTGTCCGGATATGATGTCATGATTAAATAAAATTAAATATTATATGAGGTCAAATGTTATATGTGACAAGCCCAAAATTAGCCGATATGATGTCGATTCAACTTATTTTGTAAAAAAAAAATATATTCTTGCGTTGAAATCCACCTAGTTTGTTATGATTATCTTTGTGTGTTGTGTTATTTAAAATATTTGGTTAATTTCATTTTCCTATGAGCAAATGTGTTTACAAAACTGCTTGCAAATACCTTTTTTGTAGATATAGTATGCCAGTAGTAGCACTTCAATTATTAATGTGCGCTATGCATGTCCGCGTGTTTTGCGTGCGTGACTGATTATAAAAATGAGTTAATAAATTGAATGTAAAATGTCATAGATATGTATTTCTTTTTTTAGATTGAACCCTTCATCTGACCTTGAATATTGTGTTAATTTATTTATAATTGATTGAAAATCTAATAAGCGGATTTTCGCAAAGACATATACAAAATTGAAACTTACCACTTCCATTCGCCTGATTTCCTTTGAGTAAATGTGACAATTGCTTCAACATATAAAATAACGTTGAAAAACAGTAGCAGCCAGTAGATATCATATCCCGTAGCTGATACCACCCTCCAAACTGCTATAATAGACGAAACAGTAAATAAGAGCCGGACAAACATCCCTTGTATAATGTTAAAGAAACGCATGATGAATATATATATGGGAGACTCTCTACAAGCTAGACATATACATTGAAATCCAACTAACTAAATGACTTGAGACGATCTTGAAGGCTTACTCGAAGCCAACAATTAAGTTACTTTTCCTTCGTTTGATATACCAGTGGCGCATTCGTGCGTCCAGGCACCAGGCGTCAATTAGAGTTTTTTTCGCTATCGAGCTAGATCCGATCGCTTTGGTTATCACTTCATTTGTGAGAGAATTTGAGTGTCATGATCTGCAGCGTGTAATCGGCTAAGTAATGTCAAAGACAAACGACAGTTCTATTGGTCTCTTGTCTATTACACACCACTTTGGTCCGGGACTTTGGTATCTATTATAAGAAGCGCCGTATAATTTGCGCATGCCTGATATTGTTCATGAGTGGTGATTTTTACGGCTTTTAATATTGCAATGCATGCTATAGAGGAATACGCGCATGCTATTGCATTATATTAATTGCACATATATGGAGTTGAGCTTTACAGAGTTAGATTGTTGACAGAAATGATAAAACATGATTGCGTTTGGATTCATGTGCAAATGGTTCTCCTAAAGCTTCGCAACATTAGAAAATGTGTCTGATTTACTCTTAATTTGTTTGGGAGGATGGCGTCTATTTAGTTACTGCGCTATTGCGTGCCATTCTCTGTGCCTAGCGTGTAATGGGGACACTTTGTACATCCGTACATACGACCAACATATTTGCTGATGTACTACCCCTGCTGATGATATTTTCGTCGCTCTATCAAAGTAATTTAATACACTATGGCACAGATGAGTCCACCTTTTGAAAATAGCCCAGTTTAAAGGTACACATAAAGTAATGGTAATAACATATCTCTTAAGTACCAACATCCGTGGTCTTGATAGTCCATCTGCCTTTAAAAGTCTTCTTAAGTCACATCTTTTTCCTAGCTTTTAGTGTTTCTTGCCTGATTTCCTTTTTGTCAGTGCTTTGCCTACTTTGTAAAAGGCACACTATAATTCTCATTATTATAATTATTAAATATCTTTTATATTAACTATCTAATTGACGACATGAACGAAGAGTTGTTAAAAGGCCAAAGGGGTGTTTTTCTTGAAATATTATGATTTATTTCATTATTCAACAATCTTCCCAGGATATATATATATATATACAAGAAGATTAAATTAATGCAATGTAAACATTATACTTGCAATTCAATAATTACTATGTGATATTAATGAATGAAATAATGTGAGTTAATTCAGTATTTTCTAAATCTGGTCGCGATATCATTATTAGGTATAATGTTCAAAATCTATATTTTCATAGATGGCGAATAATCGTCCGCTTCTTCAGTGGAGAGTAAAAGTGATACTGTGAACTTTTTGTAATCAACAACACATCGAACCCCGGGATCGAACCATTCTCATTTCAAACGTTTTTCTTAATTTTTACCAACGGGCGAACTACAAGATCCTTTGAAGAAAATAAAATAAACAGAAAACAATCATACAATATTCTGCACCGAAAGTTACATGGTTATCCATGCCATGATTGCTAATAGCATGATTTTATAAGGGGATTTTACCGGGAAAATGACAATAGGCTGATTTTGTACAAGATGAGCAAAATGTGCCACAGAACAACATATCTAACATATCCCAGCAGACGATAATGATATAATATGCTCTACTGCACTGAGTGGTTTGGAAATCCTTGCTATGATGGTAACCAACTGATTCTTGCGTAAGATGAGCAAAATATATCATAGAAGATGTCCAGAAACCATTAAAATCCCCTTTAAGAAAATTGTTTACGAGTGCTTGAGAGGGACCAAGATTTATACAGGTGTCAATATTTGAAAACATTCCCGATTGTGTTAACGGTTTTGTCCAGTCCAAATGATCAACAAATATTTTACACCTATCGATGGATTCTAGTTATAGCTACTATATAGGTTGAAGGTCATAGTGGTAAAACTATTCTAGATTGTTTCTATTCTTTTCAAAATATAGTCTAGTGGGTAGAAGGGGTGTTCGTGCACCCCCCTGAAATAAACTTCTAATCAACGTCTTTATATCAGAAAAAATGCGTATAAAACGATTAGCTATGTTAAAAAAAATCAAAAAGTGTCCCACGTATCATTTTTATGCAAATTTATGCAAATTAGTATCGCCATTACAGAAAAATACAATTTTCGATATATCTCAGCCAATACTATTGAAAATGAACAAATGAGGTGCCTGGACCTCTGTTTCGAGGGTCAAAGATCAAGATGGAATCATTTTGAAAATTACCAGATGTCCCCATGATGACATAATATGCAAATTGGGGTCGCCATTAGCTAAAAATACAATTTTCGATATATCTCAATCAACACTATTGATAAATGAACAAATAAGGTGACTGGACCTATGTTTCGAGGGTCAAAGATCAATGTGGAACCATTTTGAAAATTACCAGATGTCTCCATGATGCCATAATACGCAAATTATGGTCGCCATTAGCTAAAAATCCATATTTAGGCATATCTTGGCCAATATTCCACATACCTGCCCAGATAAGATGACGAGACCTATGTTTTGAGGGTCGAGGATAATTTAAAAG
>JAMKCH010087055.1:0-11930 GCA_023653785.1 Ophioderma brevispina | reverse complement strand
ACGTGATACTGTACTTTATTCCGTCAAGGCTGCTGAATTCAACTGGGAGCAGACAAAGTGGGGTCACAAAATGTACCAACCCTTTGTGCAGAACCAAACCCGTAACTTGCCGCGTAACCCCATTTCAATGCAATTTATTGCGTTCATAGCAGAAATCGAAAATCATTCACCTATATGAAATGCAGGTGAACCGGTGCCGAACAAACTTTTAATTGAATAGAAAAGAGGTCCTATATAAATATGATTAAGTTAAGGGTGTTGGTTTTGCACCAAGATGTTAGCTCATAGCTTGCCAATCAAAATTTCTTTCATGATTTTTGCTCATCTTCGTTTCCTTTTTGAATAAATGATGAAATATACGATCAAAGTGATTGAACTCCCAGCAGAAGTTTGAGTTTTATTTTCTTCGTGAATGAGGCTGTAGTTCAATCTAAATCGGGCGGTGAAAACAATTCAAAAGCTTTTAACGTCATGGACAATAACGATGGCCTTGCAGTCCCAGAGAATCTAAAGTCCGTTGTCCTATTCATAACGGGCGGGTTTACTTATCAATAGCACCATTATTTGCTGGAATCAATGGAACTTGGTGTACATCCCTTGGTCACTGATATTCATGGGAAAAAAGGAGATTACATTTAATTCATTTTCAAGAAAATGTGCACATACTAGAAGTGAGAACACGCGTAGAACTGATTTTGATAATTTTAGACAATTTATTTTAGCAAAATTATGTACTTGTTAGGGGTGCGTCACCTTTGTAAACGCTATGAGATCTGCCCGCTTGCCTAACAAGTCTGCATCCGTCTTCATGGTCTTTGAGGCAGGAAAGTTGAGGGCAGAGCAGCAAAATAAAGAAGAATGATCCAAGATCTTGGAATTTCTAATAATTTAAACTACCCTTTTCAATATAAAAAATGTGTTTGGAGAATGTGTATCGTCTAAAGACAGCTAAAACAGTAACAATCCGTGGATAAAAGGAAAAAGTGGTACAAATTTTCAATCGGCCATAACTCGGTCAATATGTGTCCTTTTGGAAAGATTTTTTTCGGTGTTGGAAACCTAACGAAATGCACTTTTCAGACGTGTATTAATTTGTATGGTTTACTTTGTTCTCTTCCTAAACTAGAGAGCGCTTAGCGGGTTCTCTTTTTTTAGACACCCGGTAGTTTTTGATATTATTTAACATTTCATGCTCAAAAGCTTTGTATATTTCAAGTAAGAAAAGTCTGTCATCTTTGATATGATTGTAAGGTATAGTAGATTTCAAAATAAGTGAGACCTCATTAAAAGTTTTAGGCCTGTCCATTCACCGTGAGAGGTATAAGAATTATTTTGATGGCCACAGGTAAAAAAGGTGTAGTAATGTAACTAGTAAATAAGGTGTAGTAATGTAGCTAGTAAATAAATGTTGACCAAAAATAAATTATTTCACATCTTAAAATAGCTTGGATGTTTGAATTGAAGTATCACGATCAAAACACCAGCAATTATTTCATTAAACGTTATTACTTGAACATAACTTACCTTTGACATTGCAAAATACCACTCCTTACCAAAGTATTGGAGAAATGATGCATTTTTATATCAATGCACACATAACACATCATGACAAGTTTTTATTTGGCCTTCAAAATGGGCCAACCTTGTATTAAGAGATTAGCGCAAAGCGGATTTAACATCTCGGTCAACCTTGGAATAAGTCATTCTATCATTAACAGACCATTGTAGAACTGAATGCATCAGATTCCAGTAAGCCAATTCTGTACAGGAACTTTGTACCATGGACACAATATGTTTTGTAATGGCAACAAAGGCCTAGTCTCCGCATGGCCGGGGATTGAACCCCATATCAATACCATCCCTATCGGATTATGTATGGAGTCTCACTTAATTTGAAGTCTACTATAGACTAATCTTGTCATTACATTTAGTACAATGCCAGTAATCAGCATTCAATTCTTACGGAATTATTTCCCGGATACATTACTGCAACATTTATGAACATACATTTTGCAAAAAAAAAAAGAAAAGGAAATTTAGAAAAAGTCTTGAAAAAATCGATGCTAAACTGATAGCATGAGCCTGCCAGCGTCCGATCTCAAAAAAGAAAAGGTATGGTCACCAAGTCTAAAAGTTCAAAATATTTTTTTTTTCATTTTTTTAAAATCTTGTTTTTTTTGAAAATTTCTCACAATATGATTATTTATATCAAAGAAAATAATTTCAAACACTGCATCAAGATCCATTTATGATTTTTGATAATTTCTCACAATATGATTATTCATATCAAAGAAAATAATTTCAAACACTGTATGTTAATATTTTTCAAGCAATTAATATAATCTGCACAATTATTGTGATGTAATCATATAGTTAAAAAAGGAATTCATGAATTCATATACATAATTTTATTATCTGTGCTACACGAATAGATCATTTGTATTCGTGCTTTTTGCACACAACTTTGGAATTCGGTCCAGATGACAAAGGTTACAATCAATAAAGGGTGATCAACGATCATTATTATTGACCAGCTTTGAATAATATTTAGTCTGATTGCTTTCTCTTTCAATGATGCGTGGCTAGTTAATTGCTTACTGTTCACATTTTCAAAAGGAAGAGACAGCAATTGGCACATATCGATTACAAGCGATGGAAAAAGCCCTCAGCCACAACAGCTTTCTTTTGCGGTGCAGACGATAGCGTAAAATACAAAAGAATTTTACAAAATCCTCTCAGGATTCTCAGTTTTGAGATGAGAAAGGATACAAATTTGGCATCAGGATACTGATGCCAAACAACATTATAAGCAAATTCTATGTGTCAAAATTTTGATTTCATATGTCGAAATATATTTATTGAAAAATATGTCAGTGATGACGTCATATCAATTTTCTTAATTAATACCTTTTATTTGAAAAGAGATATCAAAATTCCGCACATACATTTTGTTGATAAGCTTTAAAACTCTATGTAGTGAAGATTACAGCTTCAGAACTGTAAAAATAAGCTGTTCCAGGGTGAAATGTTAAAACCTAATGTATTTCTTTAACAAGTTGCATTGTATTGTGGGAAATTATGACGTATGTGCGTACTTGTACGTATACGTACTTGAACGCTTTCTTCTGGACTGTTTTGGGTTGTGCATCCTCCTTTGTTGTCAAATTCAGCCAGTTTACCATGGCGGTCCCGCCACATTCCACCTGTAAAACCTCTAATTGCACAAGTTAGGCTACGGGAAAAAATCTGCCCGGAGTACCATTGTCAGCTGCATACACTGCCCATCTGTGAATAAACAATGGGAACATCTGTGTTACAAATAACACAGATATGTGTTATATGCTATACTTTAGATTACATCATACGCATTAGTTTTGGAAGCTGTTGTGTTTAAATCCTACACGAGGCAGAGCGTGCAGTTATTTTTCGCGAGTTTTACGATATCTTTGGATTGAAGAATTAAAATAGGAAATTTAAAATAGGTAAGGTATTTCTTCTGCTTCTCTTGAGTTGTGTTTAAACGAACATCTTATTTTGTGGGCCGAAGATAGTTTTATGTTAACGCTACTGACTTACACAGCCTACTATAGGAAGGGTCATTATTTATGCCATAAGAATGGAGGATTTGAGGTGGAATCCGAAATATTTTTGTAAGCGAGAATCTTCATCAAAGAGAGAGGTAGAATAAGAACTTTTGAATGTAGACATTTCATAAAATAAGGAGAAGGTACACCGACGCCGCATGTACAGTATAATTTTGCATAATGTATTTATTTGCATAAGTATTTATCATTGTTTCCAATCATGATTTGAAAACAGCAAATAAAATGGGGTATTTTTCAGCATGATAAAAATACGACTGTAAACATGTTTTTTTCACGTAGCTGGAGATACCTGGTAACATTGAAATCAGTCTATAATGAGTAAAATCATGCTTGAAAATCCGTATAACATAAGCCTCTTTCAATAAGAAAAAGAGTTATTAACAATATGAGCAAAGGCATCATTGATGCCAGGAACAATTTGCTTAAGAAGAATACTTTGCTTAAAGGTGGTTGTTCCGATTTATGTGTATTGTGTTCTCTACTTGATATGAGAGCCTGGCACTTGCACATACACCCCATCAAGTACCGTGGGAAACAAACTTGCGGTTTTGATGGTAGACGCAATAATGCATGTTGCAAAGCCCTATTCAATACTGTGCTAATAAAGTGGTTAACCACTAAAACGGCGGTTTTTTGTTTATATCTTGGGAATGAAATGGATTCGAGGGCTCTAATTTCAGGACGACAATGAGAAAAATACGGCCTTTCATCTAATATCAAAATCGATACTACTTCCGGGTAAATCATGGGGGGGGGGGGTCCCAAAGACGATCGGAACACGCCCCTTTAAGAATGTTGTTACTGATGTCATCAGCAGCACTGGAATAAAATCATATGAATAGAACAAGTTAATAAAATAATTAATCTTAGGATTAGAATTATGAGTCAAAAGATCTAGATTATAATCATCCATAATGTAACATGTCATTTTTTTCACTGGAAATGTTAAACCTCTATCCAATCCCGCCAGGAGGTCATGACATATTGAACTTTTATAAACTCTACCGATAATGATATTAGTAGAGTTATGTGATATTTCAATATAAAAGGGAATAATGTGAATAATTAAGCGAAATGTCAGGTCGGTTGCTACAATTCAGGTTTGAGTTAATAAAAAGCAAAACACCACCTCCTCGTTGATCCTGCCTAATAAATTTTCCAATCGCAAAATGACCAATATCGATTAAGGAGGCGCCGTCATCGGAATTAAACCGGGTTTTAGAAAACAAACAAACAAACATATGTCAACATGTAGGTTTTGGGTTCATGGGTATGAATGTTGTCACTCGTATAGTACCGGCGGGGGGCAGAGGGTGTGTTGAATCCCATAATGCATTGCAATGTGCCTATACTGTACTGTACTAAACACATGTCAGTACTTAGTGATTAAAAGTCCAACAAGTTTAAGAACCACAATACATATCATGATCATGCTAAAAATTCCATAAGTACTAACACTTTGTGGGCTAAAATGAGTGTAAAAGTTAGGATCTTTATGTGTTAAGAATAGGATTTTAGTGAGATCACATGACCTTATTGAGGTGAAATTTCCCTCCCAAAACTGGTGCATTGTGGGATTGACTCAAAACACCCTCTGGGCAGGGGGTGTCATTGCAGGGTGTCATCTACATCCTTAAATGGGTCAGATCTTCCCATCTACTGTGATTCCTTTTAAATCCCATTCCAGGTTCTTGAAGACATCCTCCATGGCTGCTGTAAGGAGTTTTTGGAGAGATCGGATCACCCTGTCACACTCCTTTTAGGATTTTGAACTGTTGAAAACATTTTCTAGATGAATTCTAGCTCTGGGATCCTTGTAAATGAGCGAGGTATTTATTGATTTATATATGATTTACTCTGTAAACTCCATTGGAATGGTAGAAAAATGGGAAGGTGTACAAAACTTTTAATATCTACTTCATTTTTTCAAGCATTGTTTTTTCATTTTTTTCGGAATCTATAATGTAAAGAATGACTGTTACGATTATGTCAAAAAGTTACGGTTGTCTGAACACAATGAGGTCAGGGTCACCAGCATTCCATGCACATTTATTTTTTAATACTGTATGTACGTAATGATCATCATTTTACCAACCAGCAACTTGTATTTTTTCTTTATTGATGGAACGGCCTACTAGTTCAGGACCATATGTAATGAAAAATGACAAATTAACGACAACTTTGTTATTCATTAATTTGTCATGCAATTTTAAAAAGGGAAATTTTATAAGTCATGAAAATATCTGTGATGATACAAACATTCAAACCTACATTGTAAACACATCTCTTTGATTTGTAAACAAATGATTGACTCATGCATTTTTTTATATAAAGTTATGTTGTCTTGCCGGTGTAGAAGTAACCATTGTCCGGCGTACTCATAGTCCTGGAACAATGTTGAACAATAGGGCAATCTATTCAGTTGACTCTTTACGCAACATTAGTTTCACGCTTTATTCCGTTATCGTCTATGGACCCCCGACTATGGCTCCTACCGGACTATAGCTGCTTTCACACCTGTACGTGCACTCTGTATCCGTTCTTTCTGGCATACAGTGTTCGTGTGACTGAGTGTCCTACCACCCATCTGTCTATTGTGTTCTCCATTGAGTACTGTATGCATCATTTGTTTCAGCACTGAACCCAAATGGCCTCGTCTACAAGGTCACGGTTTATTCCGTACATGTTGCTAGTATCTAGGACACTCTCTCGTGGGGGACACTCAGTGTCTTTACACCGGTCCCAGGGGGGGGGGGCACTTGTATTCAAAGGTGGATATGATGCGTGAACAAGAACACGCGTAAAAAGGGTGTCTTTTTTCCAAAAGGCGATGTACGCGCGTACATCGTTTAGGGTGTCAAAAACAGCAAAATATGGAAAAAAGGGTATGTTTTTTCTTAACCCTGAAATTGACATGTTATATCTCATTAAGTAGGGATCAAAATCATCCAAAATATTGTAATCGGAACTTGGAAAGTAAACAAAGCAAGATAATAAAGGGTATATTTACGATTCAATGCACTGCGTACTTGTTGAGGGTATCATAAACAGATAAAAGTACTTGTTTAGGGTATGTTTTAGCCCCGGTTTTAGCTTGTTTTTAGTCGGTGAAAATACGTGTTTAGGGTGCATTTTGAAAGTCCATGTTCACGCATCATATCCACCTTTGAATACAAGTGGTCCCCCCGGGACACCGGTCTATAGATCCGTTTCTTTCTCTGCCGGCCTTTTGTTATCTTGTCTTCTGGCATGTCTGCATGTTTTATCAAGAGTTTCTCGCATTGTATATTAAGTATTTTTATGTTGCTTGCAATTTGACCTTTTATTATTATTATTATCTGTAGCACAGCGCTTTGAAGTTTCTATAAAGAGGTTTTAAATGCCATGAAGTAGTAGTAGTAAAAGGTTCGATATTCCGAAACCAAATACCGTGTTCGTTATTCCGAATTTCAAGAGGTTCGCTATTCCGAATGTAGTTTTTGACATTTGGAGCAATGAACATGATTGACTATAGGCGGTCCCCGCGGGTTTCGCGATCACCTGGGTTTCGCGATCACCTGGCTTGAATGACCCCATATGACCTTGTCGTGACCTTTAAAATTTTCGGCATCAACAATCGATCCCACCAAGCTTCATATCCACACACCAACGTTTACCCCATTTGACCTCCTTTGAAAATAAGGTCATCGAAGATTTGATTGACCCGAATTCTTGGTTACATAACATGTCAATACTTTACTTACAAAGAGCTATCTACTATTGAAAAGAAATGCCTTCTGGCTTCCCCATAAATTGAAAGAGGACAAAAGAGTTACCTATTACCTTTTATGTTAAAGCAATATTGGCACATTTTTTGAAGAGCGCCCCCAATTTTCAAAATTTGATATTTTTGCACAGTTACGTTGGTAATTGTCTAGGAAACTATACCTATGAACGAGAATGCTAAACATGCGTATTTATCACAAAATAAGCGATTTTGTAATTAGAATTGGGATCCCAGATTGGACTTAACGGCAGAGCTGGAAATGCTACGTTTATATCCGTCCATGATGAAATAGTGCCACCTCGAGAAAATAACCTCTAACTTGACTTGCCCGAACTATTAAAACAACTAATGGATGAGCGTAGACACGTACATGGCGCTATTTCCCGGCTATTTCACATTGGAAGGCCGTTTCCAGCAGCCGTTGAATTATTATCGGGGATCCCCGATAATAATTATTCTAGTACAAAATGTCCTTTGTTTGTGATACATAGACATTTTCGAGCTTAACCATTCACAGGTATAGTTTACTAGCCAGTTACCAATGCAACCGTGTAAAAATCTCCAAATTTTTGAAAAATTGGGGGCGCCCTTCAAAAAAAATGTGCTAATATTGCTTTAATAATAGTGCCACATGTAAGAAAACACCCCAGTACAATTAACAACTATTGACATATTATGTAACTGGTTATAAAGGCTTCATTTTACAACAATACACTGTCCTTCAAACTAACCTCCAAGCTAGTGGGTCATGTTTGCTATTGTGTATTGCCCGCCAATGAGGACGACTTTGATTGGTACTTCTTGGAAAACTGTTAGCCGAGCCTTATGAAGTACTTCCTAGAAAATTTCTGACCAAATCACAGATGACAATCATCACGTTCTTGTGTTTTGTCAAAAAACAACAAACATTCTATTGATTTAGTGTACAAAACTTTAAGCTCATGGAGGCCACCCTTGCCGACACCCGAATAAATTTTAATTTGGTGGAGATTATTATTTTGAAAAGTTGCACACTCTAAGACTAGGTACAAGAAAATCGATTGACATGAGGGGCATCTGATGCACGTATTGCTCGTAATTGCTCGTAATTGCTCGTAATAACTGGGAGGCACTCCCATCTTGGAGGTGACGCGTACGTAAGGCTGTTAAGATCGCAATTTTCAGTACCGCTGTCACCCAAAGACCCCCATATATATTTTTAAAATGTCACCCAAAGACCTCATATTTTTGGAAAGTTCTTAAAGACCCCTATTTTTTTAGGAAAATATTGAAAATTTTCCCTTATTTTTGTGATTTTTTTGCAAAATTTTCTAAAAGTCCCACACTTTTTTGTAAAACTTTGCAAATTTGTTACCCGAAAACCCCTATTGGGTCATTTTGGCTGTCTCTCACCCAAATATCCTATTTGTTTGAGTCCTCTGTCACCGAATGCCCCTGGGTTTGGAAGCGCCAACCTTACACCCCGGCCCCTAGGTACTATACCGTTTGGCAACAGGTTTGCTTGAAAGCGGCAGCGACAGTTCCGCTTACACATTGAAAGCAAGACTAAAATGATGCAAGCAAAATCTAAATATCAATTGGTGACACAATCTTTCGAGGACACCCTCTAGAATTTGTGTAAAAATGGTTAAAGTTGCAGCAGATTTCGCATTTTTTCATTGCGATGATCAAATTCGTGAGGGATTATGGGTAGTCCGGCAAGTCGAAATTCATAAACGACAGCATTTTTCAGAAATGAGACTAGGAGTCATGCAGGCGGCGGTAATTTAAAGCAGTAATAGCATATTTTTTGAGGAGCGCCCCCAATTTCCAAAAATCTGCAGATTATTGCACAGTTGCATTGGTAACTGGCTAGTAAACTGAATGGTTAAGCTCGAAAATATGGCACGCTAGAGCGGACATAAAACGCCGAGTTTGCAACGCGAAGACGGCGAGTTTGCAAGCTTGTAACGCGTTGACGGTGAGTTTACAAGTTTGTAATAGTGCTGCAGCACCAACCAGTTTAAGAGAGTGGTACCAGGGCCGGAATAATAGCATTTGTCATCATAGCTAAAATTGACCGTAGGGATGTGGAGTTCATGAAAACAGGTGATGACATAATTAAAAGTGGTGGCAATTTGCATACGACGCTATTTTCCAATATGGAAGCCATCCTAAAGCCAAAAACACCTAAGAAGACAATTTTGTTGCAAAAAATGTTTTTTCTGGGTCAAGGAGTTCAATAAAACTATTCCCAAAACTATAAAATGTTGCATGTGCCGATATTTTCCAAGATGGCTGACATTTTATTGACACAAACCTTACATGTCTTATTATTTAGCCTATGAAGATAATTGTGGTGTCAAATTAAAGATTTTCTGGGTCAAGGAGTTCAATCAAACTATTTACAAAACTGTCAGATGAATATAAAAGTAATGGAAGTTTCAATACGTCACTATTTTACAAAATGGTCAACATATAAAAAGCAAAATCCTTTATACCTCATGCTATACAGCACCTAGGATGACGGTTTGGTGACAAAGTGGATGTTTTTTAGGTCAAGGATTTCAACAGCAATATTCTCAAAACTGTCAGGTGAGTCGTGAGCCATGTTATTCATGGACTACCAATGTGACACCCAAAATGTGACACCTTGACTACTCTATATGTATTCACCCAAAACATATATCTGGAATTGCATGGGAATTTTTATATTTAGACCTGTATTACTTTAATAGAAACTATTATTTGTTTGTTCCAGATATGTCAAGAGTAAAATGGCCCCGAATTTCGAACAATTAAATGGTCATAGTCACGTACACACCTATTGGTAGTCAATGTTTTGGGTTTTTCGTTCATAGGGCCATAAAGCGCAGTTAGGCAGTTCTAAGGAGGAGTTACTGAGGATTCTGTTTTGGTATTAATTATCAAGCATCTGGGTTAATATATTTTATCACTTTCCCACATTAAGCCTGACATTGCAGTAAGTTAACACTCTTGGGTACTTGTATTTAAAATACTGGACTATCTTGGGAAAAAGTAACAATTTCAATAAATATCACTTTTATATTCATCCTACAGTTTTGAGAATAGTTTTATTGAACTCCTTGACCCAGAAAACACTCATTTTGACACCAAAATCATCTTCTTACGTTATATAATAAGAAATATACGGTTTTCTTGACGAGATGTCGGCCATCTTGAAAAATAGCCGTGTATATAAATTTCCATGACTCAGACAATTCTGGCAATTGTATATTGAACCTCTTGACCCAGAAAACATACATTCCGACACTAAGTCACCATGGTAGGGCTATTACCTTTAAAATGGCGGCCATTTTGGAAAACGTTGGTTTATGCAAATTGCCATCACTTTTGTTTTTGTCATCACGTATTTTCATGAACTACACAACCCAATGATCAGTTTTAGCTATGATTGCAAATGTTATTATTCCGGCCCTGGTTGGTAGAAATCTAAGGCCCTCTTGCAGCACTATAATGCGATGACGGCGAGTTTGCAACACGAAGACGGCGAGTTTTATGTAGATTTGTATTTATTTTTTAATTTTTTAAAATTTATTTTATCTTATATATATATTTATTATTTATTTATATTTATATAAAGTTATATTTTTATTTATTTATTATTTATATTTATATATATAGTTATCTTTTATTTATTTATTTTTATTTATTTTTTACTTATTTGGTTATTAATTTATTTGTTTTATTTATATTAATATAAAGTTATCTTATTTATTTTAATGTATTTATTTTTTATTCATTTATTAATTTATTTATATTTTATATTTATATACATTCGGTGTATTTTTAAATATATGTTAGAATAAAAAAAGTGCATAATAATATGAATAACAAAAATATAAGTAAAAAGAAAAAGAAATAAAAAGAAATGAGTAATAAATAAAAAAATAACTTAATCAATAAATACAAATTAATGAATAAAAGATAACTTTAAAATAATAAATAAATATAAAAAATAAATAAAAGCCAAATAACACCGTCATCACGTTTACGAACCTGCAAACTCTCAGCCTTCTTCGTATACAACTTGCAAACTCGCCGTCACGCGTTACGAACCCGGTGGGGGGGGTTCTCAGTGGAAAAGGGTAGTACATTGCCACCGATAGGTGTCAATTTTCACCCCTTCTATAACAATGGGTCGTTTTGCCCACCAAACCTACTATATTTTATGGTCATTTTTTGAGGTCATTGCTCTATATAAAGGGGGTCCAATATTTTTTCAATGTTGGTATCAATTTACTATGAACATGGGTCAATTTTTTTGATTTCAGTAAACACAGGCAAATGGTTGATTTTTTCGATTTTTCGGAAGTTGCTATGAAAATGGGCCTATTTTGCTAATAATTACTAGAAAAATGGTGCGAAATTTCAAAGCCAACTATAGAAATGGGTCCAAATTTCGAACCAACTATAGAAATGGGTCATATGGTGAACATTTGGTCACTATCAACGGGTGTCGGATTTTTTTAGCTCGTCGACGCCACCCGTACCCAATTTTTTGGGTCGAGTACCCCCTCCCCCCGTGTTAACGAATA
>JAMKCH010087054.1:32379-43668 GCA_023653785.1 Ophioderma brevispina | reverse complement strand
CTTCCATTTATAAACAATCAAGATTCCATTTCATCTTCACAGACCATTGATTTAAGGATCACTAATATGGCTTTGCAAGCTCTTTTTTGCTCATAGCAATTTTCATTTGGTTTGCTTTGCATACGAGGGTTCATCATTCCTGTTGACAGACAAAATTTGTCCTCTCTTTTTAAATTAAGGACATTTATTCAATGTGTCCCGTAGATACTTGGAATAACCATGAAGTCTACCCCTGATTAGGGAATGACCCAGCAAACTTTTGCTGTCACTTTTTCTAGGTCCATATTTGTCCATATTAGATAACCTCTGAAGCGGTTTTCAAGGTCACATGAAGTGTTAAGTATACACGCCATTTCTTCATGGTATTACCCACTCAGCTACCACCGAGTCGACATGGATTACCTACCCACTCAGACGTACACCTCGCCGCCAGGATTCGTGTTTTTGCCTCATAACGGATAGTGTACACACAACGGCTGTCTGCAACCTTCGTGGATAGCTTACGTGTTACAACACAACACTCGGCTCTCAGCGCGCGCGCAGTATTTCTCAATGGCCAATTTTGGTTTTTTTGACAATATTTTTTTCATAATTTGCATTTTTATTACAAGTGTGTGGGAATATGGGGGTTTGGATGAAGGCCGATTTTGAATTTTCGTAATGATTTTCCTAAAAAACGTTCAAAAAACGCTAAACGCAGCCCAAGTGTATAGCGCCCATCATTTTCATGAATTTTTCATTCACCCCCTCTCAAAATGGCGTCGTGGTACCGCCGGGTAGCTACGGTTAGCCTGCGTGTCTACTCCGGTTACTGTCTACTCAACTCCACCCTCCCCCTTCTCTCCACCTAGTGGGCAACTACAGTTTAGCAATTGGGGTAGGTAAAGCAGATTAGCCACATTACTGTATGCCTAAGAACCGTGTACTTTGTAAGCCTATTTTGCAGCTAAATACCCTCCTCGTGCATTAGCCCAGTGTGTACTGTGCATTATCTGCCACGGTAGACATGGTGTAACTGCCGTATAGCTACCACGTGAGTAAGAATCCGGCCGTGGACAATTTGATCAATGTGCTCGAGTTGACATAAAAGAGACCCTGTAACATTCCCAGTGTCGATGGTGTTATTCAATTCCCAGAATTGAAAAGTATTTAGAGTACTTGGATCAATGATGAGAATTAAATGGATTAAAAATCGAGGCCATCAGTTGAAGGTCTCATTAATACTGTGTACTATACGTGAATTATCCGATGGGCTAGACATAAAACCTTTAACAAAATTTGATACTTTCTGTTATGCAGAAACTAAGCAGCAGCTAAGAAAACAAAACAGTCGCACCCAGTCGTCAACAACTAACCAGCGTTTTGCCTCACCAGTCCACGGCAACCATTCCACAGCCCACTATTCCTCACCACCCTCCCTCTCGTACTTCCACGACGTCAACGACATCAACGTCGACTAACAAACACCACGCCCACCGCTGCCACACAGACAGAAGAACTGCCGGTGACTCTGTCAACGTCTCCATCCAACCTCCACCAATCCATTCCTGTACCTACACTAACAGCGCCCTCGACCAATCAAGGATAACGAGGCAGCGTGTAAGGGCGAATCAGATATAGAGACTTGGTTCTATATGGATATCACAGATTCAGGATATGGGTAATTATAATACAATAAATCTATATAATATACTGGTATTCTGTCAGTCGTCTGCTATCTGTTCTGTCTGACCGTGTCTATTTTCTTCCTCGAGACCGAGGGGTTGCACATTCCTTAAACTTGGTGGGTGGGTGCCTCCCTTGATCTTGTATTGGTTAGTGGGTCAAAGGTCACCTGGGATCTTCAAGGTCAAAAGAGTTCAACGTTGGTGTATGCACATGAAACTTGTGGGATCGATTGTTGATGCAGGGTCATTCAATCCAGGTGCTCGCGAAAACCAGTGATCGCGAAACCCGTGGACCGCCTAGTAATACTAAATAAGGAAATATTGCAAGGCATTTATAAAGCGCTCTTACACAAGTCGTATCACAGCGCTGTACAATTATTGTTATTACTCTGCCATTAGGAAATCGTCACAATCCATTTTGCTAGACTATAGGCTTGCTCTAAGACATGCCTTACAAGTGCACATATCGATGCTATCAGCACTTGATTGTAATATCCCCCATAACAGCTCCCCGATTTTGCTTGGGTGGACGAGGCAATTTAGATTGCGTATCTTGCCCAAGGACATCATCGGGCTCAAACTCATCACGATTTACAGTGTTAGTATCATCATGATTCCTGCGCTCTATCCGTTGCGCCACACGTGCTCACAATAAGCAGTTTCCTGCTTATTTATAAGAAAGTTTTCATTTTTTTAAAAACAAAAAATTGCACATTATTTGGGAAGTCATTTAAAAAAACTACAAAGAGTAAATGAGGAATTTGTTCCATACATTTTGATAATTGTCCCTGCTGAACGAGTTCGGAACGGGGATATAAAATGATCATCGTCCGTATCTTTCGTCCTTTCGTCTTTGATAAAATGTTAACCCCTGTTGTAATGATTTTTCTGGAGGTCCGTAAGGGCTAACATGATGTAACTTAGTGGAAGAGCCCGGTTGATGATTCCTCGACCTGATTAGATTTTGGGCTTAAAAATATGCTAATTAGGGTCTCTAATTTGCTAAGTTAATGAAAATTACCTGCAAAGGCCTGTGTACAAGTTTTCTGGAGTTCTATAAGGCATAATGATGGTACCTTGGGTTGGAAGGAATCTGGCTGAAGAGTTCTCGAACTGATAAGATTTTTGGTGTTTTTGGGGCAAATTGGAGTATGCAACTGAGCTAATTAATATGCAAAAATCAGCGTAAATTGCTAGATTTTTTGACACTGTACATTGGATACCCAAAACAGTCCCTGCTGTCATGAAAGCCATCCTATTGGGACTTCTGTGTGAATGCGCTATATAAGAATGGTTGTATTATTATTATTATTATTATTATCTTGGGCCCATCTTTTTTGCAATTTGAATGTTTTCATTAATGCTGCTTAGTATGCAATAGCTAATTAATATGCGTATTGCTGTATCTCTGAACGGTACGTCGGATAGGGCAAAATTCCTTCCTTCGCTACATGAGACTACTATGCATAGGGGAGGGGTTGGGGTTTTGGGGGAGGGGGTTAGGTATTGCAGGGTGTTGGGAGGGGGGGGGGGGGCAGGGTGTTGGGAAGGGGTGGTTGTGGCAGGTTTTTGGGGCGAGTGGGTTTGTGTTGTAGTGTGTTGGGGAGGGGATAGGTGTTGCATGGTGTTAGGGAGGGGTATTTCGGGGTGCTGGAAGGGGTATTGCAGGGTGTCGGTGAAGGGGTATTGCGGGGTGCTGGTAAGGGGGTATTGTTGGTGCTGGGGACTGGTAGGTTGTTGGGGTTGCAGGGTGTTGGGGGTTGTGGGGTGTGGGGTGAGTGTTTGTGGGGTGTTGGGGGTGATGTTTGGGTGGTGTTGGGGAGTGTTGGGGTTTTGCAGGGTGTTGGGTATGGGGTGGAGTTTGCGGGGTTTTGGGGAGGGGGTGGGGTGTTTTTTTTTTTTTTTTAAAGGAAAATTTGTACAAGTTGATCAATTGGGAATTCGGCGGGGACATTTTACGCATTGCGTAAATACGAGTTCGCCTTGTTTTGATTTAATTTCAGAAATTGCATATCACTAAAGGTGGGAATTGAAAAGTTGTAAACACTAGCAGTTCTATTGAATTGAAAGGACATTTGGTGATCTGCAGCCTTGTCCCACTGATTGACCTCAAACAAGTTGAGATTGTTAGATTAACTGAACCGTTAGCCTAATTATTATGCATCAGAAGCATCTGTGTGGTGCAATACTGCTCCACTACTTGTGCATACCGCCCAACACTGCACAATACGCAAAAATATTGGGCATTAGCTTATACAACTTATGAAGCAAATACTGTTATTATTTTTGAAGCCATTTTAAAACCATTTTTGTCAAGTCAGCTTCTTCTCGCATAATAATATTGGATGGCTTTTTTGATTGATAACAGAAAATATCGCCCTCACCAAGAAAATATCAGGCTCTTTTTCGACTTGCCTGATATTTGATCTAGGCTCGGGTGATATTTTCTGTTATCAAGTATTGCATACACATCTAATTAGAGTTGTGGGAGATAATTTGAAGAGTTCAAGTTATAAGATGAGCTGGAGCTCTGATAGAGAATAAAGAATACTGTAGCAAAAAAAGTTTGGCTGAGCCATTTCAGGTCAGTGTGTGTTCATAAGTCAGGCAATTTTGGTGTTTCGAGGTCAAAGGTCATCTGGGGGCACATTTTAAAACTTCTCTGATTAGAATCAAGGTTGGTAGACGTAAACCTTGGGCAGAGGGAATATAAATGAATATAATGCGCGTGAAACCTGAGCTCTGTGAAGGATAAATGTTGAAACTAGGGTTACCGTATTGTTCCTAATAAACGCCCCGGGGGCGGTGCATTTTTCTAAAGAGGGGGCGTTTATTACAGTCAAAAATAGAAAGTCAAAAATCCCCACAAAATCACCTTAACACAGTTTATAAAAGATTACTGGGGGTCCAGATGTCGTTATACACATGAAATCCACGAACATCACTTTGTACTTTGTAGAAAGTATTGATGACAACAGCGATTATGATACGGATTACGACAGTCCTGGCCATTAAATCATGCGATTTAGGTAAGCTTAAAGGTGCTTGTTCCGATTTATGTGTATTGTGTTCTCTACTTAATATGTGAGCCTGGCACTTGCACATACACCCCATCAAGTACCGTGGGAAACAAACTTGTGGTTTTGATGGTAGACGCAATAATGAATGTTGCAAAGCACTATTCAATACTGTGCTAATATTGATGGTTAATCACTAAAACGGCGTTTTTTTGTTTATATCTTGGGAATGAAATGGATTTGAATGCTCAAATTTCAGGACGTTAATGAGAAAAATACGGCCTTTCATCTGATATCAAAATCGATACTACTTCCGGGTAAATCAGGGGGGTCCCAAAGACGATCGGAACACGCACCTTTAACTTATTTTCTTGAATTGTTTTATCAAAAAATCGTAGGGGGCGTTTATTAGAGCAGGGGTGTTTTTTAGGAACAACACGGTAGGTTGTTTGCTAGGGTAATGGTTAGGGTTTGTTTTAGGGTTTCAGTTTGAGGTTAGGTTTATGTAAATATTCTGGAATTTTGTAAAATATGTTGGAGTGTGAGGCCTTAACCCCCTGGGCACTACCTGCCTATCAATCGGCTTCTGAGCACTATTTTGATTGGTTACTTGAAAGGTAATATCATGTAATGAGCAAATCAGAGATACTGTACTGTAAGAATGTTGGTATGGTTCACACACAGATAGAAGCACTTATTTGATTGGTTGCTCATAGGGCTATCTGATGTTGTGTCCTGTAATGAGCCAATCAGACAGATTGTATCATGGGTGATAGTGCCCAGGGGATTAAAATTATTATGCTGAAAGTAGTGCAGAACTGTACCATTTGTTGGAAAACGCTCTTGTAAATTCCAGCATGTTGTTTCTGGTTAACCGGCTCAGAAATGGTGAACTGCATACTGTATTCATTGTAACAGAAAGCTATCATATTATTAGGCCACAAAAATGGTTTATCGCACAAGACAACACCCTAAGCTTTAACATTTTCATCCCCCGCCAACTTTAGTTGGCAAAGGGAGACTATAGAAATGCCCTGCGTGCGTGCGTGCATGCATGCGTGTGTGCATCCCATGCAATACCTCTGGATCTAAGCAAGTGTGGGTGTCCATCTTCGCAACATAGATGCATCTCAAGTAGGCGTTGGCTGGGATGTAAAGTGGGTCATGTGACATAGGTCAAAGCATACCTGCCAACCTTCCCTGATTTATAGGAATCATCCCTATTTTGAACTTTCTAAATTGCAAAAAATAGGGATATCCCTATTTCTGAAATTTCAAACAAATCTTGAAATAATTGCCAGAAAAGTCATGAAATATTTTCTGGGCTCCTGAAGCTCTTCCTGCAGCTTCAAAAACACTAAAACCCAGTAACTTCAGGAGACTCTACCCCTGTG
Source organism: Ophioderma brevispina (assembly GCA_023653785.1). NCBI lineage: Eukaryota > Metazoa > Echinodermata > Ophiuroidea > Amphilepidida > Ophiodermatidae > Ophioderma > Ophioderma brevispina. The sequence goes on along the minus strand of JAMKCH010087054.1, from coordinate 37,590 downwards.
TACTCCACTAGAGGCCTTAAAGTGGATCACAAATAGACACCACCCTTAAGGGCTTTCGTTACGAGGTGTTCACGGCACATGCATTTTGATTTTGGGGTTCTAAATGTTGGCAGGTATGTCAAAGGTCAAATATGGTCAAAAATAGAGTCAAATTTGGTCAAAAATTGTTATAAGCCTTGCAAACACGATATCTTTTGATCTAAGCAAGTATGGGTGTCCATCTTCGCACCATAGATGTCACCCAAGTAGTCGGTGGATGAGTTCGACGGTGGGGTATGTGACATGGGTCAAAGGTCAAATGCGGTCAAAAATGGGAATAAATTGCTATAAGCCTTGGCAATTGTGGCAGGATGAAACTTGGTGGGTGTGGTCAACATTCAGTGCCGAAAAATTTGAAGGTCATTTCAAGGTCATGCGGGGTCATTCAAGGTCAAATGGGATAAAATTGCTATAACCCTTGTCAAATGTGGTATATGAAACTTGGTGGGTGTAGTCAGCATTCACTGCCAAAAAATTTGAAGGTCATTTCAAGGTCATGTGGGGCCATTCAAGGTAAAACCACTAAGTAGGTGGTAGGATGATGAAACTTGGTGGATGATGAAACTTGGAGGGTGTGGTCAGCATTCAGTGTCAAAAAATTTGAAGGTCATTTCAAGGTCATGCGAGGTCATCCAAGGTCAAATAACTAAGTATGTGGTAGGATGATGAAACTTGGTGGGTGTGGTCAACATTCAGTACGACGGGCGGGGGACCTTTGTGGTTCGAGAACCGCCTTCTTCAAATTTTGAGGATTGGTAGCCTTTTTCAACTAAAAAAGCATACAGTATTTTGCCAAGCATTTTTCAATTTAAGTTTTCTTCTGAGACATGCTTTTTCTTTTGCCTTTGGACCACTTGAAAGTGGTGCTTAAAACAAACATGAAATTTGGTTATTTCTTTTGCCTTTTGGACCACTTGAAAGTGGTGCTTAAAACAAACATGAAATTTGGTTAGTTAGAAGCAGCAAAATTTTACTGTCATAGCCTAGATTAGACCTAATTATGTTCCAATATGCCATGCCATGACAGGTTGTTTGTAAGAGGGACAAACAATTTGTCAAGATCTCTGCAGTACAGTGTAATTTAGATCTCATTTAAACTATATAATGACTTTTCCTTGTAATGTTGGTTTTTGTAGCAGCAGATTGCTCCAGGCCCAACTCCAGAGGGTCACAGGGCTCCAGTACCACGCCTATCACGCACTCGCAGCATAGACACGCAGACTCCTGCAGCAGACGACAGCAGTGATAATGGCAGCAGGTCAGAAAGTCGTAGCCAGTCAGTTTCGCCAACTTTCCCAATGGATGGGTCCAGGCCGTCCAGCAGATCAAGTTCCACGGGTAATGGAGAGATCAAGATAGAGAAGGGTGAGTCTTGTAATTAAAGCCACTATCAGCGATTTCTTCAAAATGTAAACAAATCGCGCCCCCTGTTTTTCATCAAAGTCCATTTTTTTTGCACTGTTGTATTGGAAGTGGTTGTAGTAAAAACCCCTGTAAGTGGCTAAGCTTAACGCGCCGTATTTGCCAGGCAAGAAATGACGATTCTTCTGCATTGTTTACTAATAAAAGTCGGGATCCGACTTTTATTAGCCAACAAAACAATCGTAAATGGCATCTTCAATACCACTTTAAATGCTTTAATGTCTGTTTTTCACAAAGAACTGTAATATAAGGTGTTGATATGACCTAACACTAGCAATTTAGATACAAAATGGGCATTTTGAATTTGAAAAAAAATGACTGATAGTGGCTTTAATGATTTTTGGCCCCACAACACAACAACACAATATGTTGTGTGGGCTTATGTTATACTGCAGATGGTCATGTGGATGGGCGGGCTGGTGGGCAGGCTGGTGGGCGGATGGGCAGCAAAAGCATTAATCCACTCTACAAACTAAACCGATCACTCATTGAACTTCTAACGTGGCATGGTGATAGAACATGATGAGTTCATGCACTACATACTTTTTGGACAAGTTATGAATATAAATGAGCTCATTTGCATACATTGAACAAAGTTCATTAATCCACTCTACAGAATAAACTGATTTAACTCAATGAACTTCTAACTTGACATGGTGATAGAACATGATGAAGCCATGTGCTGTGTAATTTTTGAACAGGTTAAGAATATTAATGAGCTCATTTTGCATATTTTCAATAAAATACGATTAAACCACAGTTGTGGGGGGTCATCATAATTATGCACCGTGGAATTCTTGTTTGCAATGTAGCAGCACCCTTCTTTGTGCTTTCGCACACCTAAATACTTAGTGAGGGAATATCTATGCCACAGTATACACACTTGCTTGCATTGTATACAGGAATTAGAATTAGAGAATTAGAGATGAGATTTTGTTTTGGCCATCTTAGATGGTGTCATAATGGATGGGCATCCAATATTTTGAGTGGTGGATGCCGGCGCAGCACCACGATAAAATACAGGATACCCATCCATCATGACATCTAAGATAAGATGGCCAAAACAAAAAATCTCATCTTTTATTCTCATTCTTATTTAGAAATGTGTATTTTTTGTTTTTATTGACATCAATTTTTTGTTAAAAATATTGTTACATCATTCTTTTTATTCATTTAAATAATTGCACCCTCTTGAAAACAAATGTTTCAATCCAAGGAGACAAAATCGTCACACTGCGTAAATTGCATTTGCATTTGCATGCATGATGCAGTATAACGGTGCCGTTTACGCGTGCTAAATATTTTACTACACGCGTAATTGCTTCACGCATTATCCATCTATCACCCAGTAAAGGATGGGCGGAGCTGTGATCTAAACCATATTTCTTGTTAACATGATAAACCACACACACTGAATAAGAATTTTCAGCCTAAACCCTGAATACAGGCCCCCACACAATTTCATGCATTTTCATTCCAGTGTTGGGTATTAAAGGTTCACGTCCATGTCCTCCACACTTTCAAGATTGGTCCATTTTTTGGCCTAATTTACAAATAAATTTGAGTATTTATAGCTTCATTAAATAAATTATTTTTGCTGATAGATTACTTTATTAGGTCATTTAAAAATTCACATTCAGAAGATTTTCATGGTACTTGTTAACTCCACCCTCCAAACCTTAAAATAACATAGGTGCTCCCCATTTACCCACTTTACCCAAAAATACATTTTAGCTGCTATCGATGCCAATTTTGGATTGCAAAAAATGAAATGGTCAACTTGTTAGAACATAACTTGTTACACAATTGCAAATCTGTAAGAGACTAAAAGTGGACAACACATAACAAAAAGAACTGTTTGTTACATATGAAAGTACTCATTCATTCTAATTTATAGAATTTATTTTCACTAAACAAGAATTTTTCATACTTTATGAAAATGTGTAAGTTGCCACTTTTGCAGAATCTATAAAACAACTAGAATTTAACTTTATTATGTTCATGTTTTTTTCATGTGTCTTTATATTTTGTGTTTCCATGTCAATTTGTGAAAATTTAACCACCACAAAAATAACAACTTGTGCAATATGTTTCATGTACTTCTTAAACTTCGAAGTGCAAGTAAATTAATCGATACGCTGCGCAGCATTATCGTGCCTTACTACAAAACACGCTTAAGACACAGCGCATAATGTACAAACAAAACAAATTTCTTACACTGATACACAAAACCCTAGTCATATAAGTCGACAATATCAGCCATTCCTTGTGAGACTTCCGTGGGAGTTTATTGATTACTTTGTACTTCTAGGTTTACAGAGTATAGATGATGGGGAAAATATGTTTACTGACCTATTGTCAATAATTTTCCATTCAACTTTTCCTTTCCCAACCCTGCAGTTTCCCCAGCCGACAATGAGACGTCCCCCGATTTACACTTCGGTCCAAAGTATGCATCTTCACCAAGCCACAACAAGTCGTATCAGCTAACAAGGTGCCCACCAGATGGCTGTGAGAGGGCAAGGCCTATGGAAGATCAGTAAGTTACACTTGGCTAGTCTCTCTTGCCTTGCATGGCAACGAGACAAGCTATACTCTGTCCAGCTCAAAGTATGAAGTAGCGACGCGGGTGTATACATTGTGCTGACTTTCAGATTGTGCGTAAGCAAAGCACAAGCGAACTGCAACTGAAAGGCGGCACTGGGGAAACGCACGTTGGCACTTCATACTTCAGACAAGGCAAAGTATATATAGACTATTTTTACATAATTTTAACCAATTCGCTTTATGAGCTAATAATTTTATAGTAAAATATGGTTTGAAATTTCTGTTTTGACTTACTATAGTCAGGGCAGAATTAGGCGACCAATTGTGCGTATGTCAAGGGTTGTCAAGCAGTGTGGCGCAGACTGATTTGTTTTTGAATATGTAGTATGGGCGGGCATGTTCGAACAAAATATGATTTAAAATATTAAAAAATGCCCTATTTGAGTTGGGATTTTGACTCACAGACACATTAATTCACCTGTAAAATTGTTTTAATAAGCTTTAAATGTTCAGAGATAATTCTTCACGGCCGACTAAATTACGTCACATGCACATTTGGTTGCAGCCATATTTTGCCCCTGACTATATTTGGTGTCATTTGAGGCATTTTTGGGAAAAACCCTTTAAAAAATGAAAAAAGAAATAAAAATAAATGCATTTAGTTTTTGGACTCCCTACTGGAAACACTTTTTTGGCCTAATATTGTTTTGTTCCTTATCTGACAGTGTGTCTTAAGACGCATATAGTCATATGATTGGATATATAATAGAGCAAAGCTGAATGGGCCCATAGTATCACATCACTGACAAAGGTTACTGCACTATGTTAATGCAAACTTTACTGCTTGGCTAACGATTGAGCAATAATCAAACTATTGCAGTGTTCAGGAAAACCTTAGTGTAAGTAATTCTAAACTGAAACAATTGCATAATGGAAATGACAGCTAGTAAAAAAATTCAGACTATCCAGGATTTGAACCTGGCACTATTTCTAAATACTGTGGCATGTAATATACAGGGATCAAGACTTGCATTCTGGAATTCCAGAAAAACAGCCATAATAATAATAATAAAAAAATTTCAGGTCAGGTCAGGTTTTCTTTGAGACCTGCTACTGGTATCCTGGTAACCAGTACTACCTGTCCCAGGGCCGAGTCGTCGGCGGCTAAACCGACTCCCCCATCGGATTTGTAAGGAATCTGAT
>JAMKCH010087054.1:21520-32359 GCA_023653785.1 Ophioderma brevispina | reverse complement strand
GACTCACAGACACATTAATTCACCTGTAAAATTGTTTTAATAAGCTTTAAATGTTCAGAGATAATTCTTCACGGCCGACTAAATTACGTCACATGCACATTTGGTTGCAGCCATATTTTGCCCCTGACTATATTTGGTGTCATTTGAGGCATTTTTGGGAAAAACCCTTTAAAAAATGAAAAAAGAAATAAAAATAAATGCATTTAGTTTTTGGACTCCCTACTGGAAACACTTTTTTGGCCTAATATTGTTTTGTTCCTTATCTGACAGTGTGTTTTAAGACGCATATAGTCATATGATTGGACATATAATAGAGCAAAGCTGAATCGGCCCATAGTATCACACCACTGACAAAGGTTACTGCACTATGTTAATGCAAACGTTACTGTTTGGCTAACGATTGAGCAATAATCAAACTATTGCAGTGTTCAGGAAAACCTTAGTGTAAGTAATTCTAAACTGAAACAATTGCATAATGGAAATGACAGCTAGTAAAAAAATTCACAGACTATCCAGGATTTGAACCTGGCACTATTTCTAAATACTGTGGCATGTAATATACAGGGATCAAGACTTACATTCTGGAATTCCAGAAAAACAGCCATAATAATAATAATAAAAAAATTTCAGAAGTGTAATTTTTTTCCATTAAATGCATACACACATTTTTTGATGGGGTATATCCCTTTAACTCCTTACGTAGCCTTTTGTTTGGAAATTTCCACATAAAAGTTTAGTTTCGTGTTTGTCTGCGGGACAAGGGCCGGATCCATTTTCAGGAAATTGATGATATACCCACGTAATTAATTTTTGTATGTAATATACCACAAAATAATCAAATTCAGAAGGGAATGCCTACATTTCAATCGCATTAAAACAGAAGGTCCAACAGAGACCAATTGGACAAGCATATATTGCCCAAAGATTTGGGTTGTAAATTCTGTGTATCTGTATGACATGTTATATTGGAACATTTAGAATGTGGGGGACTGGGTGTATAGAGGTCTTTCATAACCTATAACAAAAGGTGTTAGTTCCCGTAGTATTCCTCATTCAGATTAACTTAATACCCGACCTCAAAGTACTTGTGCTATTCAAAGTGTGACCCATACTTTTATGCATACATATCCAACATGCATGTTGTTCTTTAGATTTAGAAAGTCTCCAGAAATTTGGAATGGACTTTACCATTCCCGGCAAGATGGCCGCTAATCCGAAAGGTGGAAGACCTCTGACCAGCCCTTCCATACAAATTGACAATACAAAGAAGTGAACTTATTTTCTGTTGTCTTCACCCGATGGTGTGTTTTCAGACATGAATAATCATTTGATTGGACATATAATAGAGCTGATTGGCCTTGTGGTGTCACACCACTGGTTAACGTTACTGCACTGGGTAAAAAATACTGACAAAAATTGTAGAGACTTTCATTTTCAATTTTTTTGGCAGTCCATATTGAGCAAATTTATAAACATGGCAAAAATCTTATCGGCTTTGTGCTAGATTACTATACCAAGGATGCCAGCTTATATTCATGGCACTGTGTGAATGTCCTGTGCTATGAATATCATATGTGTCAAAAATACAATCAGTGAAAAGTTACAGAGTACAATAGTAGATGGGTGAATAAGTAGTCAGTGGGATTGAAATGTTAGATTCAAATGGTTGGCTGAACTTTCATTTTCATTTGTATTAGCCAGGTATGTTTTTTACAGGCAAGGGAATGGGGAAGCATGTAAGGTGCAGACCAAAAATTATTTAACTTCTGGACAAACTGAAAAGCCAGTTGAACTGGTTTCTCACATCTTAAAATCACAAATAATTTCAAAACTCTGTCACAAATGAAAATGATATATGGTAGGTAAAATGTAAAACTTTTTAAGCTTTTAAAATAATTTGCAAAATTAAAAATACATTATGTGATTGTAATACCTTCATCTTTGTTTATGGCTTATCAGATATCCATATGAAAAGGTTATTTCCAAAATTCCAGTTGATTCTGAGGGTACAGTTTGATGTCACAAATGAATGTTCATTTAACGCTGCACCAAAGGCCCCTGTACTGTAATTTCTGTCCATTTACGGATACAAAATTGTGAATTTTTCCTGGAGTATATCAAATATGCACGTAAGATTAGGCACACATACTATTCTTAGGCCACCAGTTTAGACTGATATAGAAATGTGAATTTGTTGTACGTCTGGTGGATGAGGCTGTGGATCACGAAATGCCCCTTTAAAATATATGGTGCCAAAGAGAAACAAAGACCAAAATAAGTGCCAGATATTCTGGAATGCTCTATATTCAATTTAAGCCATTTAAATGCTTCCTTCTTTGGGCAACAAAAAAGTTTAACTGAATGTATACTATTAAGTCAAACTTATAACAAACATGTCAATGAAAATTTAGTGTTAGGTTTCCTTTAATCTTCCGTAGTCTAAAGATAGATTTTTTTGCTTGCATAATAACACAAAATGTGAAATCAATTTTTTTCCCTGTCACAGACCGCGTCCAGAGCTGATCGAAAGCAACACCAGCACCCTAAGCGGCCCAGACAAGCGAGTGTCCTTCAAGCTAAAACCCAGCGACAGCTCGGCCTTCTGTTCCTTACTACCAGACTATCCCCCAGGTGTGTTGGTACGCGAGATGGCCGGCGTACAGATCAAGGAGACCAGCTGTGCAGAGTGAAGAAACAGACAGACGAACAAACAGACAAAATGTGTGTTTTGCATCAAGATTCTGCTTTGATCGCTTTACATGAGGCCAGTACAGATATTGCATTGAAATCAAGGTGTACATGGGTGAGGTTAATAACCTCATCATTGTAGAAAGTTTTTGCCTGTGAGCCACCATTGTTTCACATTGTTTGGTTTTTTAGGTCATCCGATGTAATCGGAAAGACCTTACATCAGCATGATTCATGTGCTAGTGTGTTTGTCTGTGTGTCTCTGTGTGTGTCAAACATTCAGTATACACCTTTTGGTTGACACTTTTTCAACTTAACTGTAGCATTTTAGTGCAGTGACGGATGAAGTTCATACTTGTTTTGCTTATACATTGAGACAAGGGGGCTTACGTGCGGTAACAGATGAGGTCAAACATCATTCAGAGGTCACTTAGGGCCATTATATTCCCGGGGATTATACTGCTCTACACTTGGTCTTTGACCACTTAATCGGACATCCTATTTGGGACCGCTGTCCATATTTTCTCAATAACTTGTATACGCCAGTGTGCTAAAATGGCAGCCTTATGATTTTGTGCATATTATGTACATTAAACAAATACCACAGGCATCATTTGATGTGCTCACATGGTACGTGTTACTTGCTAATCTGCCCTAAGATACTAGTAAGGAATCTGGCTTCTATACATTGCCTATGCACAATGTTTTTTGATGTGTAGGATGGAAGTAGGTTTAAGGGTCATGCTCATTTCTGAATTTGGTTACATGCATTTTGCATGTTAGGGAGAGTTTCCGTAACCTGACCCATCTGACACACTTTTTCTGGCACACTTATGAATTCGGAAACCCTTCACGGAATAAAGCACATGTTTATTCCGTTAAGATTTCCAAATTGATAAGTGTGTCAGATGGGTCGGGTTACGGAAACTCCCCTTGTATAAGACGAGTGCTGTGATGAAACCATACGCAGCATTGAGAGCATCACACATTACTTGTAGGACCAGCCAATTTCAGATATTGGGAATAGCAGATTGAAAAAATAGCTACTCAAATAATAATTAGAGAAAGAATTTAAGTTACAAATATTGAATGTTTTTTCATTTGTGCAGAGGAAGGAATTTCTAAATTGGGCGAAATATTCTAACCATTGGCATTGCACTATAAACATTTGGTTTTGTATAGAGATCCTTGTATAGAGGAACAGTGTTTACAGTGAATGAGTGTAAAATTGTTTGGTCACTAATAGTTGAGTCGTCAGCCTTACTACCTGGCTGTGTGACATCACAGATCAGGGGATGTAGTCTATAAATAGACTTATCATGATTAGGCACCCATAGTTAACCTGATCTGTCAAGACGTAAATAATTTTTTTGGGAAAGACACCATCTTGCTGTAGGCTTACCCATGCAATATCCATAACAGTGAAACTGTGGATCTTATTTTCAAGGTTTTTGATAGTTAAGAGTATAAAATATCATGAGAATGCATGGTATTCAACTCCTTATGTCTTGTAAGAAAGAAGAAACTTAAACATCAATGAGCCATTCCCAGAAATCTGGCTGTCAAAGTGCCCTAGTGTATTTAAGTCATTGATAGCGCCCACACAGTAATATAGGAGTATGCAATGGGTGGATATTTTTTTAGAGAAAATGTCAAAAAATGCCCTTTTTTTCCAAATCATTTGTGAAGTATCAGATGTATATCATGTTTAAGGGTGTGTGAAACCTGAATATTGACTGAAATCTACTTGGTCCATATTATGGCAAAAGAGTGTACCTGATAATAAGGTCCCAAACATTATACTTCCTTTTGCCAGGGTTTTCTTAACCTGCATTGGCACTACTCAATTTGATTGTTTGTTCATGGGTTATATGATATAATTGGCCAATCAGAGACATGGTAAGAAAAGCTAATGTGGTATGCCAATATACAGAAGGTATCTAGCTTTTGATTGGTTACTCAGAGGTTATATCATGTTATATCATGTAATAAGCCAATTAGAGATACTCCTTGAAAGGTGGTAGTTTACAAGGGGATTACTTCTTTACCTTGGCCCGCACATTGAACAGGTTCTAACCATCCCAATGACCTATATATGATGATGTATCATGAATATTAACATGCATAATTATGCACACAATTGGTCTTAGTGGTGCAACGTTTGTGGTTAGTCTCTTACACAAATATGCAAAGATACGCTAGCACTGATGATGAAGCACAAGATCGTCAAACTAGGTCGATGTTGAGACCCGTGTTTTGATTTTTCAGTTATGTTGCTGGCCTATTCAATAACACAGGCATTTGCCCTCTTGGTTTATATTAGAGTTTTATAAATCATCCTTAAAAGGAATGCAGAAGTAATACTTTCTTTTGCCAAATTCTGCACAAACCTACAAATGGTAAAAGGAAGTATGTTTTTTTTCATTAATTTCTTAGGTTACAGACATTTTTCTTCTAATACAGGGGAAGAGAAGCAACAAGACCATGGTAGAAGGGCATATAATGTTAGGATATTAAATATATGATACACCCTTCTGTCAAAAATTTCCGACAACTAAGTAGCATATGGATCTTGTGTGAAATTTCTTGAGGAGATAAAAATGTTTGGTGGAGTGTTGATGCACCTTTAGATAAAAAAAAAATACAGGTTTTGAACAGTAACAATACAGGATAAAGGTTCATCAACAGTACCACTAAAGGTGTCTTCTAGAATGAATTTCCATTCTTATGCCAAGTGCACTGAGTGTTTGAAAATCACATTTTTGGCCAAGAATTTATAATTATTTGGCTATACAGATGAATTAAGTTTCTGAAGATGCCGTTGGTGTTCAAAGTTAGCTCGCTCATTGGAAAATAATGCTACCAATGTTTAGACTTCCTCAAAAGAATTTCCCCACATCATTCGTATGCTACAGTCCATAATTTTTTCACCCGATGTTGTGTAAAGTGGAGCAAAACCCTGTCAAGTGTAATGGAAGGCGCCACAAATCCTCGAGAGGTTATATACACCCACACAAATTGTTAACAAAATTTCTTCCATGTTGACTGTATCAAATGAATTTCATATGGTGTTTCCTGTAAAAATTGGAAATTCTTTTTGTGTGTAGTGATTCCTCAGTACAAACTCAAAAAAGAAAGGGTCCTATTTTTATGTAGATGAACTATCTAGGGGTAATGCTCCCTGTGCAAGTAATATAAAAAGATTCTTGTAGATTGCATAGAAGTCTGAATCAATTATTAAGTGAATGTCAGGCTTAGAAAAAAAACACTCTAAATATGAAAGTCAGAGGTGTGATACAAAATGTAATAAAAGATCAAATTTATCAAGCACAAGACAACCCTCTCAGGGAATTGGTAGTGTTTTGGTGGGCTGATAAAAAAGCTTATTTGAGGTATTGTGAAGGACTTATGCTTCAGGAACATTATACAAATACTACATGGTTAGAGGGAAAATAGGTCATGGTATTTTCCCCTTAGGTACTGAATATAAACCATTATTTATTTATTCAGGGTTATAGGCCTATCACCCTGAACCCAAAGGTTGAAGGGTGATAGGCCCATCACCAGTACCAAGGGAAAATAATGTGTCTACTTACCCCAATATAAACCATGTAGTGTTTGTTTTATTACTCCTCACTGTGACTCTAGGGACAAGGTTGTAGGAAATAGTTCAAACTATTTCCCTAGTACTTGTAATAAGATTTGGCCAATTAAATAGCATGATCAGTTTCATGAATATTCTTGAGGTGTAATCATATGCCGTACAGTATAGGCCAACTATGCATAAACATTGCATAGAGCCATAGTCTAACTTAACATAAACCTATTGGGATATTGTCTTATTTGAACTTCTTGCATTGTTCTGCCGTAAGTAATCAGAGCCTGCTGTCAGTTTGAGGATCTCCATGCAAAATCAATCGCCATGCAAGAAATTAATAACAGTCCAACTTAAAGGAGATCATCACGCTACGCTTTGCTTATTGTTCTCGCTGAGTCGATGGGAGCGGCCATGTTGCCAACAAATAAAGCAGGTGTGTGATGGAATGTTAGAATTTTGGCGGGTTGTATACTGTGTCCCACAAAATGTCACTGTATTCTAAGGTTTTAAAAAGTGGGAATAAATGTCAAACGAAACGCTATTCAGCATTTAATGCTCGAGTAGAGGCATTCATATTGCCACATGTTATACAATCACTTGAAATTCCCCGCGTAAAATCCATTGAGATCTTCAATGTGTACCTTAGAATGACACTATTTTGCTATCTGGCCAGCTGAACGGTGATGTGGGACAGGTGGGACTTCAATTGACAATTGACTCTACTCTTCATTGGGATACTGTGGTAAAATCTTTACATCCGGAGTAAGAGGCCTACTCGTTATTTGTATTGAGGTTAATCTGTGAAGTAGTTATTTCTTTATTGGAATATAATCACTGCAGATGTGCATCAATTCAAAGGCATTCAAACCTATTCGATATGTTAGATACTGGAAAGTAACCTACTTTGTTTTGACACTCATCATGGGACAAACTATAGACATGACGTTGCAGTGGCCGCGAGATGGCCAAAACGTCACTATGGCCGTGAGATTATTGATAACATGGATGCGCCCATCAGTTCCCGATTTCTTCTTTGTCTTCTAATTAGCTAATAAATTTATTGTAATATCATCAATGTTGAGAATCGTTTCAATATAATTAATCACATATACAAACTAAAAATTAGCGTGTTATGTCCCTTTAACACATTTGGAAACCAGTTGGCCTATTATGCAAATATTGAAATGGTGCAAAGGTCTTGGAAAAATAGTAGGCCCTCGGTCTCCAGTCACTGAGGGGAGGTATTTAGCACCGTTTCACAAATATTCTTCTCTAGCACTATCATTCTAACAAATTGAATTACGATCAGACGATTTATCTGCCGATGGTTGCAGATAGTGGCACGGAAGTTGGGACATCAATGATATGACGAAACAGGAAAAAGTTGCTGTAAAAAATTACTATTTTCTTGGCGTGATGTCACAACAGGGAAATAGTCACCTTTATACCAACTTTTTTCCTTGCTTTGAAATATCAGGAAAATAGTAGGAATATTTTATGTCATGTGATGTAGTATCCACCAATCAAATGATGGGAATATTTTTAGGTGTTAACAACGATCAGCATCACAATTACCCTCCTACCTTGCACTCAAACAAAAGTTTGCATTGTAAGAATGCCTGTGTACAGGGATTGTTTCTGTGTCAAAGATGTGTTGACTATGGATTGTGTATGCCATACTATTTATAAGGCCACTGTAACAAGAGAAAGGCAAAAACACCTGGATTTCAGTGAAAAATATGTGTGTTAAAGTTAAGTATGAAATTCCTATTTGAAATATCTTTTAAATTGATAAATATTATACAAATTTTAATGGAAATAGAGTGGAAAGAAGTATTTTGCATATGAGAATGGAATTATTATGCACATGTTGTGTGAGTGCAGAAAGGTCATATGTGCAATAGCTGCCATGTGATATGTCTGTGTGCTGCCATGTATTAGAATCACTCTAAATTTATCTTTCATTGAGTCAGTGGCTCTTGAAATAGTTCGCTCTGTGTTACCTGTAAAACCGTTTTCAAAAGCCACTGACCGAGACTTGGCATAATAGTATGTTGGAAGGGAATTTCTTATAAATGGCAGCTATTGCAATTTGACCTTCTTGCAATTGTAAACGATGTATATTTTAGTATCTGGCCCACTACAGCGATCAAACATTGCATAAGTTAACAATATGCATCAAGGCAGCTTTTATGTACCATATTGTGTTGGTATAGAGGGCATAGCCTGGTCAATACTTCAGGATGGAATTCAAGACCTCATGGGATAAAAATGTGTCAAGTAATAGTATAGCTGCTCTGTGTGATACGACTGCTTAGAGTCGGTGCTTCTTTGCCAATGACTACTTGTAAGTGAAATTAATAGCAGACAGCTACTTAGTAAGATATTTCCCAGAGGGTGTATTGATCCCATCCCACAATGCATCAGTTTTTCACCTCAATAAAGTCATGTGATCCACAAAAAACTATTCTTTATGCAAAAAAACCTTGACTTTTACTCTCATTTTAGCCTATAAAGCACTGGTACTTAGGTCTGGAATCAAATCTGAGACACGTCGTTAAAATGCTGTGCAGTGACTTCATATGTACAGCTGCACTTGTCCTAGTAACAAGGAATCCTATTAACATAAATACGTTAGCGCGATTGGCCATTTCAGCAGAGGTTAATTATACTTTTGCTGCGTGCTACGCTTGGCGCAAATACTCACTGCGATTAGTGCAGGCGACATGTCTCAGATTTGATTCCAGACATAATAGATAATTTTTAGCATGGCCATGAAATGTCTTGTGCTGCTTTAACTTCTTGAACACTTTTATCCCTAAGTACTGACATGTGTCAGTATAAGCACAATATAAGCACAATGCAATGCATTATGGGATTGGTTTAAAACACCCTTTGGATATTTCGTTAATTTTAAATTGTCTGTCTTATTATCTGTTTGAGCTTTAGCAAATCTACCAACATTTCTTAAACCCACAGTCCCAATGGATGCTCAAAACACCTACACCAAAAGCCCCAGTCCACTAACGGTGCATTCAGTGTTTTAACAACTAAATGAATCGAGAATTTCATTTTTAAAACAACCTTTAAAATTTGTTTCAAATGACATTAACACCCTTAAATTCAATAAATGTAAAGATTTACATTCTACACTTAAAGACACTATCAGTGATTCACTCGAAAGAGTCAAAATATTTGAAGTTTACAGGAATAGCTTAAAAGAGGAGGATAGGTCTGTAGAAATTCCATAAGTTATCTTTTTCAACTGAAAAATTGACAGAAAAAGAAGAAAACAGCAGTGTTCTAAGATATGAATCTCCATTCACTTGCATGTTGTAGTAAGTGTCCGTACGGACAGCAGTGACTAAAATATCCGATTCTGTCTTTATTAGTTTGCTTTCAGTCTTAGCACTTGTAGGATATGTTGGGATAGCTATACTTGTTATAGAAATGCAAAAATCTGATTTTTGATGATTTTTTTGATTTTCTGATTTAGCAAATCATTGATAGTGCCTTTAAAATTAAGTCTCAAAACGCTTTACATTTGTTCTGCTGCCACTAGGATATGCCACATTTTCACATATTGAAGACTTGGCAGCCAATTATAACAGCGCACAGTTTGACTAACCCTAACAGCTCCCCATTTATACCTGGGTGAAGTGACAAGTGAGATAAAGTGTCTTTCCCAAGGAAACAAACATGTTGACCATGGCAGAGCTTGAACTCATAACTTAAAATGTCTAATGATCACAAGTCCTGCACTTCTCTATTGGACCACACATGCTGTCAACTTTACCAGGAGATAACTTTCCAACATTACAACTCTCCACTTCAGTATCAGGGTGCTTGTATAATAAAGACCCTGATACTGAAGTGATAGAGATTTTGACTCGTGACGATGGGTTCAAACCGCTGTCCTGGCCAGGTGTGTTGCATTTTTGAGTTAGAAGCTTTTACCTCGCTCACCTCTATCCACCCAGGTGTATAAATGGGTACTGATTTATACTGTGAAGGTTAACACACTTGGTGTGGGGAAGAGTGACGAACCACCCACAGTAATATAACAACACTAAGGAGTTTGGCCGGGTCACTATTGAAAGAGAGAGATTGGGATGCACCAAAAGGTGCACACAGTCATCTTTACCTTATGCAAAAGGTAATTTTACTTCAAAATAATGATGTTGGGGGAATACAAATAATATATACATAAGTTAGAGTTTGGCTGATCTATCAATTTCAATTCTCTGAATGTTCCTATTTTAAGTGTCATAATGTTAATGTTATTAAAAAATAAAGAGGTTAAACTTTAAATGAATAGTTTACCATTTTGTTTTGATCAAATTAAAGGGGGATGGCCCGATTTAAGAATATGACGTTTTCATCTTAATAGATTGGCCTTCACTCCAAAACCCCATCTGTAAAGTTTTGCGTCGATATTTCATTCCGTTTTGATGCGAGAGCTAAAAACGTGATTTTGTAATCCCCATAGAGTACTGTGTAAAATTAATATTGGTCGACCAAAATGGGGCCCATTTTCGCTCATAACTTCCAAA
>JAMKCH010087054.1:0-13132 GCA_023653785.1 Ophioderma brevispina | reverse complement strand
GATGCATAGTCATGCGTGTTACCGGCAAATGACCCGGATGAGTAGACAGCCTTATTTTTACAGAACTTCAGTGATCTTTCGGTTTGTTTTTCTTAATTGAATGAATGCTGCAAACTGATGGAATTTGCAATCGACACCTCTGCTGACACCATGACATAACATCATCAAATTTCAGTGACATATCAATGTAGTAGATGTCCAACCTGAAATCAAATTTGCTTTGTTTTTTATCATATAGTTCAGTCATTAATGTCATGCAACTCAATGTTTGGACTTGCATTAATTCATTGTTATAATTCAACCTGTGTTTGCCCACTTGGGTGCTTACAATCACTGATTGGTATGTTGATATCTGTGTTTAAGTGATACTGGTTTGATTTTTCATAATGTATGTATTGCTTTGTTTGTTTGAAGGCTGTAATAATTTTATATTATTGCCAGCAGTGGATATCAACATACCATTAATGGCCAGTGGGTGATTCAGGCCTGTCCCATAATGCATATTGCAGTGTATATTATACTTCATTGTGTTATACAGTTATCAGTAAGAGTACTTAAAGTGACAGGAGGAGATTTTTTTAGGATATGAATTCTCTCAAATTTCACTGGATCGGTTGTAGACCACCTACCGAGAACGTTTGGAAGGTTTATTGGACAAACAGGTGCAAAAGAAAACCGCAAACCTTGTTTTGAACTTGCCTGCTATCGTAATCGTTCCCCATAGAAAACCATGCTTTGACTTTCTGTCGTGCACGACAGAAACTACTAATCATCATCTTATTACCTAAAGACGGCGTATTCGGCTTATTCACTTCAGGTGTGCTCTAATACATTGGTAAGCATTCCAAATATGTAAAAAACCTAGGTTCGAGAAAAATTGGCGCGCTTCTTTCTGGAAATCTCATGTCTCTTTAAGCTGGCTGTACATGATGTGCTGTAGCACCCTCTCCTGGGTCACTGGAAATCAGCAGTATGCCCGTTTTGTAGGGGTCTACATGGGTAAAATTCAACACTTGTGACACTCGCGACACAGCCATTCTTACCTTGTGACACTCGCAACCACAGCTGTTCTTGTGACATTTGCTTTACAGACACTCAAGCATTTTAAAGATGTCTTGAAGATGTCATTTACGACTGTTTCTAGCCCTAAAAAAAGTTGGATCCCAACTTTAATTAATAAACAAAGCATAGAAATTATAATTTCTTGACAAATATGGCATGTTATGCTTAGCCACTTAAAGGAGTCTTTACTACAACAAGTGCAAAAAGTGGACTTTATGAAAAATTGATAGGTGCACGATTTGTTTACATTATGGAGAAATCGCTGATAGTGGCTTTAAGCTGAGTTTTAAGCCTATGATACACTTCCAGTCGAAGCGAGCGATTGGCGTGTGCAACACCAGATTTTGACTCAAGATCAAGTGTTACGCATGCTCACGCGCAGAAATCACTCGTCGCAACTGGAAGTATATCTTGGGCGAAAGAGAGTTTGACAGATGATGTTTGAACAAGCAATTAGAGCATAAATGTTTGCACAGAAGTTTGCCTATTTGCATAAAAAAGCCTCACTTTGCACGGCCTCGCGCTCCACACTCGACATTGTCCGGATTGGTAGAGAAAAATTTTAGGGACTCTACTTAAATATGCCAAAACTCTAAAAACAATTTAAGTACTAACATTTTGTGTGCTAAAAAGAACATGCAAGTCTGGAGTGTTTTGTGGTGGGAATAGGCTCTGTATGGGGGTCACATGACCTCAACAAAGAGCAAACAATGCATTGTGGGATTGGTCAAAAACCCCTCTTGAATATCACCCATATGTACAGACAGGCCTGTCATCATCTATGTATGTGCTGGTGTATGAAAAGAAATAATCCTGTTGTACAAAATAGTGGTGCTATCAGTTCAACATAATGTGATGCGATGTGGGAAACCCATCAGATGTTGCACTTGGTCAGTTTCTAGACTGCATGGCTGTTGGTTTTGAATTCTTTGTTTGAGTCACCTGGGGCAGCCATTGGGCAGCATTGGAATGTCCACACTACAATGGCAGTTTAATTAGTGTGGATTGTATTGTAGAATTAAAAAATGCGTGCAGGTCCAGATGGGCAATTAGACTATTCCATCTCCTCTTGTTGTTAGTGAATGAAAATCAATGCATGTAGTGTGGAAGCCAGCATCTTTAGATGAAGAAAGAATGTTTATCCCAATATGGTACTTGGAATTACAGTAGCAGTAACTCACCTATTCTTCACTGGGTATGAAGTCACTATCGTCTGCTAACTTAATCACAATCTGCGCAATCTGTATGTCACAAAATGTCCTTCCAATACGAGTTTAATAATAACCCTATATAGGCCTATCTTCATGTTTATGTACAAACATTAGCACTAATAACAGTTTAAAAATCTTATTGACCCTAACACACATGCAAGGTTACTGGTTCGATGACTGACATTTCTTAATGTTCTTTTCAATTTTCCTGCAAATCAATTTACATTTGATTGGGTGCTGTCTTGAGAAAGTCAACCATTATAGTATAAAACCATGCACAAAGTGACTTATACTCTGGCCATAGAAGAGAATGGTGATACACTATTTGTATTAACGGTCGATTCATAATAGCTATTGGGTTTGGAACATTCCCCTCTGATTACTGAAGCGAATGATGCACTGAGACCGTTAATCTCCTATAATGTGCGCATTCAATAGCTGTCCAATGGCTGTTCCAGATGATCCCAAACAAAGGACATGAAGACAGCGGGCAATCTTGAAACCGACCAAGAGCAATATCTGACAGGTTTTCCAGATCGCATCATATATTGCTTTTTAGAGTGTAGTTGTTATATTTTAAATGTACTTAAACTTTTTAAGTAGAAACTTGCCTATGATTTTTGTTAATTTTTCTGTAGCAATTTTGTGTGTAATAGTTCTGATTAATGTGTGACTTTTGCAGTTAAGTGTACGTTTCATTTTTATTCCAATCACTGTTTATGGAAAGGAGTATATTCAGTGTGTTTTCCTTCTCTTCTATGTTTTGGTATGGTGTGTGGCTATCTTACCGCGGTTGTTGAAAAGTAGCTTTTTGGTTTGATTTTACAAAGCCGCAAATTTTACAAGATGGATTTACATATTATAGTGGCATTCAGGATAATTAGTAAATTTTTAACTAAATGTTAAGCAAGTACAGGTGACCAGAATATGTCAAAATCAGTTTCATGATATATTGAAAGGGCAGCATAGTAATTTAGTGGCTTACCCTCAAAATACTCAAAAAAAGGCAGTCTGTACTCAAAATACTCTATTCTACTCGAAGCATACAGTGATGTTTCTCCATCGCATACCTCTTGTGCATGTTGCCTTGAGAGTTTTGGGCATGCACTCTTACACTTTTTGTGAAGATATTTTATTTTGTTTGGTGTCATTTGAGAACATTTTACACTGCAAGTCAGACAAGGGGTTAGAACTTTGTTTTTAAATTCCAAGAGTACCTGTAGTTGCGAAAGTGGCAAATTTTGATGTTAAAACTTTGTGGAAGAATTCTGTATAGTGTCTGAAGTGTATCGCAGCTTGGCTAAAACAAAGTGCTGCTTTTTTTAAATAAAGCTCATTTAGATATGTGTGCAGATATTCAATGCAAGAAAAAGTGAAATTGTACAAATAAATGTTCATTGGTATAAACCAGGATGTATTCAAAATATGGTAATATAACCAGCATATTTGGACACAGGTGATTAAAAAGTGGTAATTGAATAAAGTCGGTAGCTTTGGCTACTAACAGTTGATGTGATTGGTTGTTATAGGGTTATATGATGTAATTATAGCCAATCAGAGATGTTGTGAGAAAGATCTTGTGACCAGTGCTGGTTATTCCACTGACTCAAATTGAGGTATTGGTGTACAGAATGTTGCATATTCTATGCTATTTTGTGGACTAGGTTGTATTTTTGTAGGCCTAAGAGCTTTTGTTGGTCTCAAAGCATTGTCGCTGCGTGGGGCCGCTTGGAAAATATTTCCTTCCTAAGAGCAACAGTCCGTTATTTCTTATGACAAATGCTTTAACATTTCTCGGATGTTATTTTCAAGGAACCAAAAATTTGTCAAAGTGGTTTAGCTGTAACTGATTTCTATGTCTCACAAGTAATGATTTTCATAAGTAAAATAAGAATTTTTAAAATTTTTCAATTTTTATTAGCCTGGCCATACAGGTAAAAGTTGATTTTTCCATCAAGTTCTTTGTAAATTGCATGATTTCTCATGACTTTAAAGTGAAATTGGTGATATGATGTTGAGCCCAAATCAGAAATTTGTGTTTTGACATATTTTTCCAGAAATCACGGACCATTGCTTTAAGTGCCCTGCAATCAGTACCGGATACTGACAAGTTGTAGCCAAGTTTGCTACGGCAAATTTGGCCGTAAGCTTGGCTGATCTCACTTGGAAGCTTGTTGAAGTGAGACTCCTTAAGGCTTTAGGAGGTCATGTAAGACCGAATCCAGTTTACGCTTTTGTTCCTTATAGTCTTCGTACCTGCACTACCACTGTGTCAATCAGACACATAGTTCCCAGATTGTTAGACTCTTGATAAAAGGAGTCATTTGCACATAAGTCACAAAATTATGTGTATTGACATTGGGCGTATTTGTAATAAAATGATCCATTTATAATTAGAACAATATGTAATGTAAATGAATAATAGAATCCATGCCCATGCCACTATTCTGATGATTGTTACATTAATTTAATAGTGTAACTGCTAAGAAGATTAATTAGCAATATTTGTATTTCATTGGTGTTTATTTTTTCTTCTCTATTTTGCTTGTTATTATTTGCTGTATGATATAAGATTATTTTCTTATTGAAGCAAGATCGCTTTACACTATGTGTGTAAATGAGTGGGTTTATAGCAGAGCAATTATCCCGTAGAGGTAAAGATCGTTAGATCAAAATATGTCATATTTCAATACAATGCCATCAGTTGCATGGCGGGCTTAAGTATCGGCAGGTAGTACTCTTGAGGTTAAGGGACCGATCAATATTTACGAGAGGGAATGGGGGAATTTGACATTTTTTGGACAAATGTATTGCATTCCTCTTTACATGTGCTGGAAAAAAGTTTTTGTGTTAGTCCATTTTATCTGAAAATGTTTGTGTCCACCCCCCCTTTTTTGGGGAAAAAGATAAATACTGATCGGTCCCTAATGTGGGTTGAACTTTTCTGTAACAAAAGTATTATAGACTACTTACACACAGAAATATGCCAGCCCAACTTGGCCAATTGGTATACTTGCATGATGCCAAAATATGTGAACTGGTTGATTTTGTACATTAGCATGTTGGTCAAGGAACATGCATGATTAGATGCAGTGAGCGTGTTCTTCCATCCTAATTGGATTCAATATTGTCATTTGCAGATCATCATTGCCATCAGTTGATGTGTTGGTTGATCTGAGGGTAGTGTACAGTGGTTATTAGGACAACAAATAGGGTGGGTTCATATTGGGTCAACATAAAACAATTAGTTGGTTTACATTGTTTTGTAGAATCTTGTTTGACCCATCACAACCCCCTTAATATGCCTTTGAGCTCTTCCTTTTGAGATCTGCACTCCCTCTGCAAAAGATTTCAGAAAAGTCTTCCAATGGGGGAGTGTGTATTTCAAATGGAGTTACCCAATGGGCTGTAGTATTCCAAATCTGTACTCCCCCTTCTGGAAGACCTAATAAGAGACTTCCAAAGAGGGGGGTGTGGTTTTCAAAATGTTGTCACCTTAAAGGGCTATTGCATAAAATTAGCATGCCCTGCTGGTATACAAATCACATCACAGTACGGCAATTATCAAAGGATTTTCGATGAGAATGTGTCCACACTTAAACTTTTGTTTTTTTAATGTTAATGTTCAATCTGTAGTTCACAGTTTGTTTTAATTTGTGTATTGTATTGTCCATTAATGTGCCAAAAATGTTTGTAATATTTGCAGCTTTAGTTGTGTGAAACGCCAAAGCCAGTTGAAGCAACAAATGTTATGTTTTCTTTTTGTTTTTGCATGCATTGTTTTATCAATTTAGTTTAACTCTTTCATATTCAAGTTATATCACAGACACTATACAAACACTTAGTATCCGGCAGTGAACCAAGGAATGATACCTTCACATTTCAACATTGTTTTGAAATGAAATGTGTCATGATCTTGAGAAAGAATGGGGAATCATTCTTTGGCTTGTTTTTATTAAGGGTATACAATTTGCCATCCAACAGATATGCCCATGTTCGACTCCATGAAGTTTTTGAAACCACATTATAGGAAACAAGACAGAGACACCAGCAACACATTGATATTAAATGATAGGGCTGTGTAGTATCTAACATAAAAAGCAACAACTTTGGAAAAATTCCAATTTACGACAAAATAGCAAGAATAAAATGTGAAGCTGACAAAAAGAGGCAAAAAAACCCAGTTCATTTGGCTGTGATATGATTAGTGATTGTTGATTGCATCATTGAGTACATTTACAGAATTACCCAATGCCGGATGCACATATTCATATTATTAGCGAATAATTTGGGTTCATTTTTTCAGACCCAGTTCACAAATGGTTCAATGGCTATTTGAAGCACATCAAATAAAGTTTTGATTGATTTCAATTTATTTTTTACATTTATTCTGTGTATTTCATCACAAAAGTTATTTTGCCAAATTGTCACTAAATTTGTTAGATCTCAAGTCTCCTTTCATGGTAAACCCAATTCCAAAAATACAAAAGTGAGACCACAGTATTGCACTTCTTATAATAAGCCCATATGGCTCCAGAGAATTCTAGCAGCATGCATGTATTACTGTAGGTTTCCTCCGTCGGACTATGGTCAATTTTCTTGGAATGGTTTTCAGGTTACATCGCTTTGCGATTCGTTGGAGTGAAGCTGAACGGAAAAAGATTTATTTTGCCATTTGATTGTAAATCGGGTTAGGTAACCCATGTGACATTGAATGATTATGGTGTTCAAGACCTTTTTCATCTGTAATACAATCCAAATATATGTATTTTGGTTGTGTTACATAAGTTGGAAATTTGTTTGCCACACATTTACTCTCTCTGTCTGATATAATATGTACCATCTGATGCTGTTTAACATCAACACATATTCATCACATAAGCCCTTCAACATACATGTATACCTGCACCACACAGAATTTAGTTCCAAATATTCTGGAGCATATTTCTGTGTGATTCATTTGGTATTTACCAGATACACATCTTGTTGCACCTGTGGGAACTGAGGACAAGTGCGTTGTGAGCACAAAACAATTTCAAGTAATTAAAGCATAATCTTCATCATTCATACAAAAAATTATACTTGGTTGATAAACTTGAATTAGTTTTGATTTTTTTTGCACCCCAAATGCAATTTGTTGTTCAATATTTTGTTGCTTTTGTTGTTGTCAAGGCTTTGAATGTCCGTACAGTATTACTAAAATGTTTTCTTCCAATGTTTGACAATGTCTGCATAGGAACTATGTCCATATTGTGAGCGTAGACTTATCACATGTTAAAATTCTGTTTTGGTATTACTAGAGTGTTTGAAATTCTTTGGCATTGTCAAAAAGAGGACCATTAACAAGGACTTTTCAAGCTTAGATTAAGTTATTGAAAACAAAATACAATTTAGTAAGTCAAAAATACTAATTTTTTGGAAACAAGGACAAGTTGTTAGGACATGGTGAATTTTTTATTAAAGAGATGGAGGTTTAAATGATGCTGAAATGAAGATGTTTGTTAAGAAATCATATTATTCTCAGTTGTAGGAGTAATTTTTTTTAAATGTCAATTTGCAAATTGAGGACATGGATCAGGCATCCAAAATACCAAGAAAAAAATTCCAAATGAAGGGTGAGATCATAATAGCTTGTATAGGTTTATGAAAACAATATGGACTAGGTCCACTTCCAAACAAGTATATGTTAATGTTTCCATGATGTTTTTGATGTTTGTAAATAGTTTTTTAAAGTATATAAAATGTTTCAACAGATAGCATTGCCAGTGTAGATTTGAGGACCAAAAATGCTCTGCTAGTAAAAATGAAACACTGTATGGCCACAGTAAGATATTGTTTTTGCGCCCCAAAATGCTGTGTTTTAACATTTTTTTGAAGATCTTAATGTACATGTATATTGCAGTTCTATACTATTTTCCCCCATGTAAATTATGTACAGTTCTTGTTAAACAAGTGTGTTGAAAAAAAGTAGTTTATTAAGACAAACAATTCAGATGGTTTCTGATGGCCTTTGCAATTTATACTGTAATAATTACAATGTGATATTTCCCGTGAACCCTGAGACCTTACATCAATTCGGACTAGTTGTGTAAAAAAGAAATGGTCACTGCAAATTAATAATAAAAATGGGCCGAGTCATTGTACTCTGCTTTACTAATATGTTGTTGTTTTGTCATGTGTATTCCTTATTTGACTCAATGAAACAATAATAATTTAATATGAATGGGTTTGTTTTTTTTATTTCTTCGGCAAATCAACAAAAGAAAATTACAGATATACAATACATAGAAAATCAGATGAGCCACCAACAGTAGGGGTAAAATGAGAGTTGACAGCCAAAATCGATTTTACAGAAACTCCTGTGCAAAAGTCCCCCACTTCCTTCCACACCATTACACAGCAATCCCTGTACATCCCACTCCCCACATACAACCCACAGAGATCCCTGTGCGCCCTCCTCCCACCCCATACCCCCATATACAACACACAGAAGTTGCTGTGCAATATCTTCCTAGATACACCCATGCACAGCAACTTCTGTTAAACCCTTCCAGACCCAAAAAAAAAAATTTGACTTATAAATTTTGCCATATACAGAAAATCAAAAATGGCATCAAATATTCCGTCAGATGAGAAATTCGAATCTCGCTTGCAAAAGCAGGTTCAAAATTTCGATGTTCTCGAAGAAGGAAAAATTTATGCCCTCACTAAATTCAAGTTCACCGAAACCAAATTCGGTGAGGGCTGCATCGTAAATTTGGTGAGTCCCCACAATAAGTTAAAGGTTTTCGCCCCGAGCCTCCTCACCGAGCGTCTTCACATCGTGAAGAAATCAGATCTGCCCGTGTTCATCAGATCCAATGGCACGAAAAAATGCAAACGCTCAAAAACTAAATTTTTACTACGATTTTGATTTGGTTTTGTCTGAGTCTGAGCTCGAGAGTGAGTAAATCCCTGGTTTGACCAGGGATATTTTGTTTTGAAATTTTTGCAAAATTTTTTGACCTATAAAGTTTGTAATATATAGAAAATCAAGATGCCGGGCTGCATAGCACAACAGCAGGTTTACCGCAATTATGGGGCGAAAGAGGATGGATCCATTCTGAATTTGAAAACATTGAGAGTTTTGAAACCTCAACTCGCCAATAATGGATATTTTTACGTAAATCTTTATTCGAATCGCAAACTGAAGCATTTTTCTATACATCGCTTCGTATACGAATGTTTCAAAGGTGAAATTCCATCTGAACTTCAAGTCGATCATAAAGAGAATGATAAGACAAACAATCACATTGAAGATCTTCAATTGCTAACTCCATCAGCTAACGTTCGAAAAGCGCCTATTGGAAATAGAGGAAAGAGTTGCAAAACACCAATTTCAGTCATTTCCATTTGCCTCGGAATTGATGAAAGAGAAACCTTTCCTAGCATGAGAGCTGCAGCAATTGAACTAGGTGTCAACGACAGTATGATTTCCAAAATCATACGAAAAGAAAAAGGTTATAAAACCACACAGTCAAAAACAACTGGTTTGTGGTACAAATTTAATAAAGCATAACAAAAAAATTCCTATCAAAAATTAATTTTGATAGGAATTTTTTTTCTTCAAATATTTTGGAGGATTGACTGTTCCCTCCGGAACGATCAATAATTCCTGTCTAGTGAAGGCTCGCTTTGGAGCACCATCTGTTAGATAATACAAAATTGGATCTCCACTCTTCTTTACAGCACCGTCGATCGTGTATGTTTCAAGAGACCAAATTGGGTCTGTTGCTCGCCTTCTTGAATCTCCCTCAGATTCTCCGGGTTCGTACAAGTACCTCAATTTTACGTTGCTTGGAATTTGAATTTCATTCTTCATTTTTTGAGGAGCTGAACTCTTGGCTTCGATTTTCTTCTTCTTGATTGCCTCGCTGGGTTTCATCCCAATCAGACGAGTTTTTTCGTCATTCAAAGCTGCAATCACGTCTGGCAGTCTCTGCACCCATTCTCTGGATCTAACATTCTTTTCACCTCTGGCTTCCAACAAAATTTCTTTCGCGTACTGATATCCAAACAATCTTTCCGCCAGTGTCCTGTTGAATCTTTCGACAATAGCTTGAGCTCGATGTTGTCCAACACCACCTCTATGAATGTCTGCACTATGTTTTTTCATCAATTTTGAGACTTCACCCATGAATTCTCGACCTGGATCAACTTGAAGCAAATTTGGCCACGTTAGTCCTTTTCTAGCGTAAATTTTCTCGAAAGCTTTTGCAACCTCATCGGAACTTTTTGTGCTCAGAGGTTCAGCTTCTTTGAACCTGCTAGCCACATCAACCACCGTCAGAGCATATTTATAGACCTTGCGTCCTTTCCCAGGTCGATCATGAGGGAGAAACAATAAATCTGCCTGATGAACTTCATTGGGAATACTCACATTAATTTTTGCTCGAGGAATGTACTTCGGAGCTGGCAGATAAATCTGCCATAAAGCTTGCTTCTTCAAAAAATTTCTAGCTGCATCTTTACTAACCTTGGCTTCCTTCGCTAGCTTGTCAATAGCGGAGATTCCTTTCCAGAAACCCCGTGGTGAGTAGTAAATTTCGGCGAGTTTTCTGTCCATTTATTTTTACAAATAAAATTGAGAATGATCGTATTATTCTGGATTTATGCCGCGTATCTTCTCGATTCACCCAAGAGAAGGATAAGGATGGAAGCTAAGAGAATGGCCGAAGCTCTGGAACTGTACAATAAAGCGAAGCAAAAAAAAAAAAATCAATTCACGATAAAAATTGATTTTTTTTTTAAAGTGACATATAATAAAAAAAATGGAGGCATTCAAAATTTATCACAACATTGAAAAAGAAATCACTATCGAGTCCAAAGTTGAAAATGATCATCTATTTGTTTTCTACAGGGACCAGTGGATTAGACTTTCTTATAAAAAGAATCCAAACAAATTTTGTTGTCCAAAATACATTCAAATGAAAGGTGGAGCTGAGCTTTCTAGACAACTTGGAGTTCCGATTTTACCAAGTCAAAAGTATAGCAAAGAGTTATATGAGAGGACTAAAGAGTCTCGAAAAAAAGCTAGCCGAAAGTACTATTTTAAGAAAAAATCTCAAAAATAATTTTTGAGATTTTTTTTTGGCTTAAGAAAAATAAAAAATAAAATTAAATGTTCATCATAATAATAAAAGAGTTATGCCACGTCGAAGAATCCATGTACCAGGTCGAATACCAGGTCGAAGAAGAAGAAGAGCAGTGATGCTCAATACGCTTTCGACCAAGGACCTAAAAAGTATGCCAAGGAGCATGGATATCGTGGTTACTCACGCATGAAGAAAGTTGAACTTCTAGAATTTCTCAGACGTCCAGCTTCAACGATAAACGAAGAAAGAAGGCGGATCCGAGAGCAACTCACAGCTGAAAGGATAGCCAGAGAGGATCTCACGGTGAGAGAGATGAAATTGATAGCAAAAAATGGAGGTCTTCGAGGATACTCAAAGATGAAAAAAGTTGAGCTAAAAAAGTACTTGAGGGAAAATTATCTTATAACTCCTGATCCACTCGATGAACTCGCTTTTTTCAATTTCGAGGAACTCACACCAAACCAACGACCTAACCTTAGAGTCAGAAGGTCAGACCAGGCCCTAAGAGGATTCGAACAACATTTCGAAATTGAAGGAAGATCTAGATCCCAGAACCTACATGAACGAGACAAGAAGAGTTGCAATTGGAATTCTTCGTGATCATCGTCAAACTACCCTTCAATGCGTTTTGACATGCAAAATGAAACGCGTCAACCCACGAGGGGAGGAGGAATTTGCAGAAAAATATTTCAGATCCGAGAAAAAAACCAATCTTCCAGCCACGGACTTAAACATGCTCTACGATGAAATTATTTCCGAAATTAATGAAGAAGTTTCAAAATTCACTGAAAATGGAAGCGGGTGGGTCTTCACAGAGGTCCTAAAATTTGGAATCAACCTAACAGCATTCAGACCACTAGGCGGATCAGCTTACATTCCGCTTCCTAAATTTTTAGCGGACAAAAAGGCCTTGATTAACATGAAAAATGAAGACGACCAATGCTTCAAGTGGGCTGTCACACGTGCTCTAAATCCAACAGACAAACATCCAGAGCGAGTCGACAAAAATCTTCGAAAAGAACTTGAAAAATATGACTGGACTGGAGTAGAATTTCCAGCTCGCCTCAAAGATATCGTTCAATTCGAAAAAAATAATCCAACAATAACGATTCACGTTCTCTGGTTTGTCGAAGGAAAAATCGAACCTATGAGAAAATATGGTGATCCCAGTAGACCTCATAAAGTCAATCTTCTTCTATTTTCAAACGGAGAAAATCAACACTACTGCGTTATTAAAAATTACAGCAGACTTGTACATGGAGAAAAATACACTAGGAATGGCAAGCGATTTTGGTGTACATATTGTATGAGCGTTTCATACACCGAAGAATCTCGTCTCAGAGAGCACGAAGAATTATGTTTCAAAAGCAAAACTTGCAAAATCGATGCTCCAAAGAAGAATACCCTTCAATCCTTTAAGAACGATTTCAAATCTCAGCAGCACCCTTTCGTCGTTTACGCCGACTTTGAATGTTTCACAAAACCGATTGACACCTGCCAACCAAATCCGGATGGAAGCTACACGAAAACATATCAACACCACAAACCCTCTGGCTTTTGCTACTACATCAAATGTTTCGACGACTCTGTGTATATTCAAGATCCCGTAATGTACACCAAACATTCCGAAGATGAAGATGTAGCTCAAATTTTTGTTGAAACCCTGGAAAAGAACATCCGAGAGATCTACCAAAAATTTAGATATTCGAAAAAGATGATCTTTGA
>JAMKCH010087053.1:6676-30729 GCA_023653785.1 Ophioderma brevispina | reverse complement strand
ATTTCATGGAAAAATGACACTTATTATAAAATTGACTCTAAAAATTGAAATTCCGACACCATTTACTCATTTTTTTGTTTTACTTGGCATTTTTATTCAAATACAAATTTGTCATTAGTGATAATATCATATATTTGAGCAAAATTATTCACTCAACAAAAACATCAACCATTTGGAGAAATTATTATCCCTAGACAACATGCAGCAGCTATTATAAAATCACCCAAAAATCACCCAATTTTTTAAAGTGGCTGCCCTTCGGCCCAGGAAGGGTTAAAAACACCAAAATTGTGACCCTTAATACATCCCATACAGGACATACACAATGTCATCTTTTTTTCTGTACTTGTTATTAAAATCACAGCACAATTTCCTTTTGTTTCTGAACTAGCAGTGTGTGACCACATTTGGCTTTGTCAACCGCAAACAAAAGCACTTCTAATTACACCAAATTGGTGTGAAATTATCTAATATTACTGGTTAGTGAACTGCTATGATCTGGAACAATAACAATAACAGGAACAGATGGAGAGATTCAATTGTTAAACAGGAAATATAATTTAATGTGCTTGGAATGATAGTATCAAGGGACTAAATAACAACAAGTTGTGGTGGTGTCTACCCTGGATATACTAGGGGCTTAATGCCAGAGGGAGGGGGAAGCCAGTTCCCATTTCCTTATTGGTGGATATGCAACACTGGAAGTTTCACAGGTGTGAAGGAGGGAACTCATTGTTCCCCAAAATGTAGGGTGTAGCAAGGAAAAATGGGAGTTAAAGAGTCTGGAAATTGCAACTGGATCTGCGCTTAGAGCTGGATTTGTTTTTATTTGAAAATTGAGATATAAGTAAAATATTTGGTTATCCTCCTTAAAACAACCAAGAAAGTTGGCTTGTATCAAATTATGTTTAGGATTGGGTCAAGGTTTAAGTTAGGGTTCAGGTAAGGGTAAGGTTAGTGTAGATAGGTTAGGGTTTAAGGTTAGTTAGGATTAAAGGTTAGTTAGGGTTAGGGATGAGGTAGAGATTAGGTTCAAGTTTAGGATCTCTGGTTAAATCTGGATTTAGGGTCTTGGTTTAAAATAAGGCCTAGGATTAAATGTTAGAGTAAGGGATATCAGTGAGGGCTATTAGTTGCTTATGCTCCCCAGGGCTTCATTGTTCTCTGTGTTCCTCTGAAGATTCAAATCCCCCCTCAAAAAAAGGAGAATTTGCTAGATTAGGTGCACTTGGAAAATTATGAAATATGGTGTGAAAGGCTGACTCAGAGATTTTGAAATATATTTTTCTGTGTGTATTAACTAAAAATAGTCAACTAGAACTAAAGATAGTCGCCTAGTATGCTTAATTCCGAAGTTTGAGGTGGATCTGAGTTTCATTTCAAAGTTGTGATTTTCTATGTGAAGGACATTGATTTGAGCTCAGCTATTTCACACAGTGATTAGTGTGTGGACAAGCACTATGTATATGCACAAAAAAAAAAACATGATTTGTTAGAAATAGAAAATTGAGGGCACCATCCTTGGGAAATCTCTAAGTCAACCTTTAAGTGTTGAACTTTCCTTGAAGTGGGTCAGGAAGAAAATATTAAGTGTGGCATGAGCAGTTTAATTTGTAAGGATGATGCAATGGGTTTTAAGAAGGTAAGCTGTCAGACTACCTGGAAATAGGAAGGTGTTAACTCTCAGTATGCTATCAGTGAGATCTGAAATTCCATGGTTCATGTGACCACTCAGACTGGCAGGAAACGGCTAATGAGGGTTTTCTTTTTCTCCCAAGACACTTTGCTTAAACATAACTTGTATTTTTTTTATCTGTAAACAGACAAAAATTCCTTTGAATCACTGTGGTAAAAACATTTGCTTATATCACCCAAATCTCTGATTTGCATTAACTGTAATTTTGAAAAGAAGATGGTGTTAGAATCACAAAATGCTCTTATACAGTGTGTCTGATTGGCTCATTACAGGACAAAGCATGAGATGCCCTCTGAGTAACCAATCAAAATAATGCTTCTATATGTGTAAACCATACCACCATTCTTACAATATCTCTGATTTGCTCATTACATTATATTACCTTCCAAGTGACCAATCAAAATTTAGATAGGCAGGTAGTGCCCGGGGGGTTAAATATGCCCTTTGAACTAACTTGAAAATTGAATTTGTAAACAAGTATGATTTGCAGGGTGATTCTTGGAGATAGCCACTGTAATTCCTTTTTAAAAACATTGACATATATATGGTCTACTTTGGGGGCACACCATGCATCATTATGTAAGAAAGAAGATGTAAAACAAAAAATTAAAGTGCATTTATTATGATGTTTAGCACCCCATTCTTTGTCCAGATTCTTTGTAGAAGAATGTATTATTTTTTAGAAGGGTGCATATGGTGGTGCCGATATCGGTTTTCAAAACCCTTGTCATTGGTCAGCTGAATGCAGTGAAAGCTGCAGTAGTTAGGGAGTTAGTCCACTGTCTTCATCTTCCCTACTCCATTCTTAAAAGCTCTTAATTGCTGAACGCCTGACAAGAGAGCAGTAAAATGTCTTTGGTATGACCCGGCTGGGATTTGAACCTGGGACCTCCCAACTGCGAAGCAGATGCTTTAAACACTAGGCCATCATGTTGGTCACAAATGTATAGATATCCCAAAATATAAGCTTAATCCCCAAAATGTTATTGATTTCAATGTTGCATTTTGGTAGGGTGGAGAATCAAGTTGGACATAATCTCATGAAATGTCCTTGTAAATAGAGGAGTATCAACTTTGACAATCATGTGAATTTGGATCAACCTTAAAAAATCTTGTGAATTTGAATTTGACCTAAATGATGATATGAATGTAACTTGAGTAAAAAAATACCTGTAATAAGTGTTTTAAATGGTCATCTTTTATTTTGGTGTATTTTCCTTAACATTGTCTTTTCATCGATGCTTAGATCTTCTGGAAAAGGTGAGATAACTTCTATTGCTTTCATTATTAATCTTTTGGTGCACTGTGAATGGAGTGAGCTATTTCATTTGGCCTCACCCAGTGAAAAAATTAGTACAAGGGGGTATGGATTTTAAGTGGAATAGCAGAAATGAGGTAGTTTAATTTTAAGGTATTTCATACACTTAACTTTCAGGCATGTAGCCAGCCTGATCATTCCAAATGGGCAAATTCCTTGCAGGTGCAAAAATGTCCTGTTTGCAGGAAAAAGTGTACTGATTTTTGCTTAAAGACACTATCAGTGATCCACCCAAAAGAGTCAAAATATTTGAAATTTACAGAAATATCTTAAAAGTGCAGGACATGGCTCTAGAGTTCATATACAATATCTTTTCCAACTGAAAAATTGACAGAAAAGGAAGAAAACATTAGTGTTCAAAGATCTGAATCTTCATTCAATTACGTGTTGTAGTAAGTGTCCGTACGGACAGTAATGACTAAACTATCCAATTTTGTCTTTATTAGGTTGCTTTTGATCTTATCATTTGCAGGGGATGCTAGGATACTTGTACCAGTTACAGACATGCGGAAATCTGATTTTTGATGATTTTTTCAATTTTCTGATTTACCAAATCACTGATAGTGCTTTTAAGTGTCAGGATTCAAAAAATTAAATAACACAGTGGCTTATGGGGAACTGAAATATAGGGTGATCCATTAAAAACTTTACCCAAAATGAAAGTGATATTTTTTCCACTTTTTTAAATTTGATATTTGCATGCTATGATTTCAGATTTGAAAAGCCTGGTTGCCAAAACAATTTATGTGTACTTTTCATTCCATCATGGAATACCCATGGATAAGTCTGCAGTTGTGCTAAATACCAGTTTTCTGTCTTGTGTCAGGGCAGGGGTGTAGGACACGATCTGCTCAATTTGGGCATTGGGGATTTCCTTGCCTAAGAAAAATGATGCTCTGTGGACAAGTCTGTTTTGCTGACTTATTGTTCAGTGGACCATATCTTGAGAACCACTCAACAAAAATGATCAATTTTTTCAGGCAAGATGCTCAATTACCCATTCTTTATGATAAAATAAAATCCACAGATATCAAATTAAAAAAAAAAGTGGAAAAATATCACTTTCATTTTGGTAAAGTTTTTATTGGGTCACCCTGTAAATAAAATATTCATAAACTTGAATGGTAGAATCAACTGGAATATTCAACATAATGGCTGGTACTCTGAAAGGGAGTCTAACTTTAGACCCGGGTTTAAACCAGGGTTAGTCCTACATGAGTGGACCTTTTTTCTTTCCAACATACTCTCAAAATATGCTGTAACGGATGAGAAAATTCCTCATGGATGGGCCAGAATGGCCCATCCATGAGGAATTTTCTCACCTGTTGCATTTAACTTTCACAGTATTTTGAAAGCCAAAAGTTCCACTCATGTAGGACTAACCCTGGTTTAAACCCATGTCTAAAGTTAGAATCTCTTTCAGAATACCAGCCTATAAGTTTATTTGTGGGCCTACCAGATCTCTGAATGTCTAGCATGGGCCCTGTACAAAACATGATGTACATGCATACTGCAGATGCGGAGCAAAGAATACGCTACCCGCAAACTGCCAAGCATTGATGTCACATATCGCATCATTTGTAACTAGAACTGTAAAGTATCAGGCTTAATTTACAGCTTTAGGTTACTTTAAGGTTCCTGTAAATAAACACAGGTTATTGTGTAGAAATTTCAAGCTAATCTATTGAGTTATCTGTAAAGGAAGAGGATGTATATTAATTGCACTTCCTTTCATGTATTGTATTTGCCATTTTGCAGAACCGTGTCGTAGGTCAGAATCCCCAGGAACGCAACTATCACATCTTCTACTGCCTCATGGCTGGGATGAGCAACGAGACCAAAAGTAAGAATACATCTTAAGTTATGCATCTGCAATCAAGATCACATATTAAAGGTGTGTGATCTGATTGTAAGCCCCACTCTCAATTTTTACCAGAAGCTGTTCTGATTCTGGTATCATGTGAAAGCCCATATTTTTGTCTCATCATAAATCTAAAATGTCAGCCTTTTCTTAAATTGCAGCAAAAAATTGGATGCTTTCCCTCACTTCTTTTCTTGTTGGAATCCTTATTTCATCTCTAATCTTGCTGGAAGCCTTTCCTCATCTCTAATCTTATTGGAAGCCTTTCATCATCTCTAATCTTGCTGGAAGCCTTTCATCATCTCTAATCTTGTTGGATGCCTTTCATCATCTCTAATCTTGTTGGAAGCCTTTCATCATCTCTAATCTTGCTGGAAGCCTTTCATCATCTCTAATCTTGTTAGAAGCCTTTCATCATCTCTAATCTTGCTGGAAGCCTTTCATCATCTCTAATCTTGCTGGAAGCCTTTCATCATCTCTAATCTTGTTGGAAGCCTTTCATCATCTCTAATCTTGCTGGAAGCCTTTCATCATCTCTAATCTTTCTGGAAGCCTTTCATCATCTCTAATCTTGTTGGAAGCCTTCTTTCATCTCTAATCTTGCTGGAAGCCTTTCATCATCTCTGATCTTGTTGGAAGACTTCCCTCATCTCTAATCTTGCTGGAAGCCTTTCATCATCTCTGATCTTGTTGGAAGCCTTCTTTCGTCTTTAATCTTGCTGGAAGCCTTTCATCATCTCTGATCTTGTTGGAAGACTTCCCTCATCTCTAATTTTGTGAAATAAGATTAGCAGAATCAACTAACAAGTGCCTCTATGGAGGTCTCCATGTTCACCATTGATGTTTTGTATGGAATGAAAAGTCAATAGACAAAATCAATATTGTCTGCAGATTGTGTATGATTATGATATCCCTGGTCGTATCAAATTTACTTGATTAGCAACAATGGATGAATGAAGTAGACAAATTTTCCGTCAAATTTAACAAAAGGATAAGGTTTGTATAACATTATACTCTCTGCATAGTTCCAAACAAAGTAGGCATGTGAAGTCTAAATTGAGGTCGATTAATTAGGCTGGTGTGATTTGCACCCGCTGTATATTTTAATTTGTTAAGCCTGAGTACATGTGCGCAGTCAAACCCCATAAAATTCTAGATGGCGGGAAATCATTAGGCAAGCAGCAATACTATGATAAAAACTCCACCTTTTCCCTTTAATTTTGAGGTGGGTACTCCTTATTTTTCCCCTTGGTAATGTGGAGGAATATTCCTCCACATTCTGTGACTGTTCATTAATCCACTGTACCAACAAAATGCAAGTACGCATGAACTTGATGAACTTGATAGAATGGAAGGCTGTGATGACTTGATAGAATTAAAGGCCGTAATGGTGCCTTAGAGCAAGATACTTGCTTGTTATTAATTTTTAATGATCTTATTTGCATATCAACAAAAATATGTTGTTAATCCACCGAACCGACAAAATGCATACTACGCATGGACTTTAAACGGTCTATTTCAAAATTATGCAAAAACGCCACTTTTTGGACCTTTCTCAAAAGTTGAAATCACCAGAAATTAGTTTATACAATTCCAGATATGTCTTAATAAAGGATTATGACTGCACACCATTTCAAAATTTGTTTCAAAATTCTCAGGTTTTAAAAATTGGGGACAATAAGTGTTCAATTTCCTTTAAAGTGACACTCTGAGTGTAAAGTGAATGTATCACTTTCCAAGAATTTAAAGCCGCTACTTCTCAGTCGTCAACTCTGGATGCTTGCAATTTCCGAGGATGTAACCATTGGTGCAAGCAATAGTTGCATGACATGCCATATGAAAGTCTTCACCAAACCTAATGAAATTATTGAGTTGTCGGCAGTTGAACTCTACCAGATGTTTGGCATGCGTGCGTGCATGGGATGTTCACCTCTTCATTCACAAAAGGCTGGAGGCCATTATTGGTCACGTGCCAAACAAGCAAACACTGCAGGAAGATATGTAGACCAATACAAGGGCATATGGGAAGTGACTGGTTAGCAGATTGTAGGCAAAGACTACAGGGAAAAAGGATCAGTTTGAGGGAATGACTTAAGTAAACGTATGCTTCAGAAGTTGAGATGCTCCGTATGGGTTTGCTCAGTGGCGTACCGCCCTGGGGGGGGGGCAGGGGGCAAGTTTCCCCCTCTGGCTCGAAAAAGCGGGACGATATGGACCAAAATATGCATTTTCATCCCTCTTCTTTGGGAAATTTCGACCAATTTCAGCCTAAATTTGGGCAAAATTAAAGTAAATTTACGCGGCATTTTGTCAAGTTTAAGCTTAATTGGAGCAAATCACCAGGACGACTTACGAATTTTGCCCCTACTGGCGGGACAACTTGGAAATTTTGCCCCCTCTGAATCAACTGCCTCGGTACGCCACTGAGTTTGCTATGTACAAGAACAACTCAAAACCTGTTTTGTGATCATTAGAGGGGTGTATCTGACAGAGGGCGCATGTGGTCCAGTGGATATAGCGCCCGACCCACACGCCAAAGGTTGTGAGTTCGAGCCCTGCTGAGGCCAATGTGTTTTGCCCTTGAGTAAGGCGCTCCTCTCTACCTGGTTGTGTAAGTGGGTACAGGCATTCAATGTTGGGAAGCAGGGTGCAAAATAAGATTTTTAAAGGGCAGCCAATTTCAAGGCAATTTTCAATTGTGTAAAGGGGCATCAAAGGCAATTACATGTTAATGAATAGGGCCAAGAATGGCCGAAATTTAGGGCATCAATTTTGCTCCCTGTTGGGAAGGTAACAGACTCGCTGTAGAGGTGTAGTGATTGCCCTAGAGCAATAGAGTCTGGCCCAATCGCTTTGAAAAGAAATTCCTGTGTACACAGATCCGTCTCCTTTACTTTTTACCTGACAGAAGCTGTAAATTAAAAAGCCAAAGACATTCCAACCACTATAGGGTAAATTTTTGATAATTTCACTTACTGGATGAAAAATGAAAAAAAAAACCAACCTTTTTTTTCAGAATTTTGTATGCTAAACATGTTTCTCCCCTGGCCTACAAGCACAAAGATATAAAACTTTTTAGGTTAGTTGCAAGTAATTATGAAATGAACACAGCAGTAAAAATACTATCAAGTAACTTGCAACCTTAAAAATTATTAGCTGCGAGATTTATCTGATTATCCTTGACCTAAACCTAATTATTTAACAATTAAAATGGCTATTATAGCCTTGTATGGAGACACTGAGATATAATTCTGTCTCTGCCTACACAGAAGGCCTTACAGTAAACTTAATTCAAATGCAAGGTTTTGTCCAATTGTAAAAGCTATTTTGTAACAAGGACATTCTGATGCTATTTGTTTTGCCCAAGACCTACTTGAAAGCGATAAACAAAGCATACTTTCTTAACCTATGATACAATCTGTCTGATTGGCTCATTACAGGACACAATATGAGATAGCCCTCTGAGTAACCAATCAAAATAGTGTTCTATCTCTGTGTAAACCATACCACCAATTTTACAGTATCTCTGATTTGCTTATTACATGATATTACCTAGCTACCAAGTAACCAATCAAAATAGGAGATTAATATTTGTTGCCTGGATTCAGAGATCTGATGTGGTAATAAATAACACCACCATAACACTACACAGTGGACTAATTTGGCCAATCAATAACAGGAATGTTGTTGCAAAGAAACTATTTCAGAAACAAAGGTATGTGTTATTTTAGCATTTTATGGTCCGCACATCGTGCAGTTATTGTCCGTTTTACTATACCTTATACACAGTGCACTCACAATTGATGCGTGACCTCTTGTGCCTAGTGTGTATTTAAAGTATAGGGGCTTCACTAGTTAGCATCGCTGCTGCCAAAGTTTATAATCAAATTCAACAGAACTTTCACACGGTCTAGGAAATGTTTTCTTTCTTCGTGGTTGCAAATTTTAAAATAAAATGTCATTCGGAAGATATGCGGTGCTTTTCATTTATGAGACCATGTCCAAGGATCATCAGAACTATTCTTCTTAAAATACCCGTGCACAGTGAATGGTAAATTCACTCTATCATTTTGTCTGAGTACGGCCGGATGACCGCTATATTCATGAGGCCGTAATAGAAAAACGATTTGACCTATGTACTTGGAACTTTCTGTCAATCAAGCCCATGCTTTCCTTATATGGTATGCCAAACAAAGGATCGATTGGACCTTGGGAATGTACGCGGTTGATGTTATATGTAAATGACTTCCTGATGGCCAAAATACACCGCTCAACCCAAGTTACTGCATGTTAGGGCAGCGTGTTTACTCAAGTGTGGAAGTTAACTCGGCCGTTCATTCACTGAGGCATGTCACTTGGCTAAAATTAGCATACGGTTAACAGGTAAGCTGGGTTAGGGACACAATAACTCAGTTTAGTGTGGTAAAGGTCGTGGCGTATTTTGCCGTGGAGATAACTGCACGATGAATGATCTGGAAATAGATGAAACTTCTAAACTTGTTTTTCTTTTCATAGCTGGTATATGCCAGCTAAGAGATTAAATGGACTCAATAGAGAATGACATTCTCTGCCATTAGCTGGAATAACTGTTAAGACTTTTAGCAGGCATTTGTCCTTCAGAAAAGGATATTGCCACAGATTTTTCCAGCTAACATCAGTAGAAAAATAGCCTTTCATCAAGGCGTTGCGCTTTATTTTTTTATTTCCTGGTCCCTGTACACGATGTGGTATAGCGCCCTCTCACAAGGAGTCTCTTTTGCATCGCCTTTCCGCATTTATTTTGTGTGTTTTGTTTTTCATTTTTTTCCGAGATAAATCTTCCGTAACTTTCCTGGGAACTGATCGGGCAATACATAGTAATGCGCCGTATGAATACATTGCGGTCAAACAAATGTGACACTGCCGTCTGGCAGCATTGTTTTATGTTACTGTCGGACATTCGTCTTGTGGTTAAAGAAAGGGTTCATTTGAAAGATAATCTTGGCACAAGCAATCAATAAGTAGGTACAATCTCCCATATGATGACCACATAAAACTTTGATTGACACATTATGCTTGCACAGAACTATCCCTATTTGCGCAAAGACGCCTCGCTCGGCACGGTGATCCTAGTTGAGGCATCTTTGACAAAGACTAGTAGAAAACCTGAAAACTGTCCAACAGTTCACATGTTGGTAAGCTGCAGTTCATCTCCGTGTTTGCATACCTGCTAACTAGTAAGATTTAATCTTATTTAGTAAGACTTCTAAGATTTTTGATAGCAGGTAATCTAACCAAAAAGATTTTAAATTTTTTGCATATTTTGGTGAAAAAAAATCTAAAAAAAAAAGTTTGCCATCGGTATATATACTCCCCGCCTAAAAAATCCGAACGATATAAATTACTGTATTAAAAAGGTATGCAGGTATGTAGGTGAATTATAATAATAAATGCCAGGAGCGTTGTTCGCGTAATGTGTTTGCTTATTGACCTGTGTCCGTAATGCATTGATAACGAAGCATGATGTAGAAGTTTGAGAGATTTATCCTGTTGGCTTGGCGCGTTCATTTGAAAGCAAGTTTGAGCACGTTGATGGCCATTTCAACATCGTTCGGATTTTTTAGGCGGGGAGTATATATACAGACCGCAGAAAACGACCATCTAATATGAAATAGCACCATGTACATGTCTACGCTCATCCATTAGCTGTTCTGCCGGTTCATGCAAGTCAAGTTGGGGTAATTTTTGTGAGATGGGGGTATTTCATAATGGTTGAACAGAAATTTGGCATTTCCAGGCCACCGTTGAATTAGAATCCTGGGTCCCTGATTCTAATTACAAAATCCCTTCTTTTGTGACAAATACACAACTTTCCACAGATGCCTAATTTACAATTACCAACACAACTGTGCAAAGTCTCAAATATGTTGAAAATTGGGGTAGGGGTGCCCTTTAAAAATGTGCTTTTGTTGTTACACATTCTGGCTCTGGTGTTTGTAAGGATTTGTATATTCAGCCCCCCTTGAAAAATTAGAGGAGAACACATACAATGAATATATTATACAATATACTCTATGGTCAGACAAATGTTTTTAATTCACTATTATGGTTAGTATAATTCCCTTTTTCCATGAAACCGCTCGATATGTGTTCAATATTTATTTTTATAGCGTATATTGTATGAGTTATTCTTAGTACAGGTTCTCCTTTAAGGGAGCCTTTGAGTAGAGCCTTTGTGATGGGAAAACACAAGTCATCACGATATACAAAAGTTCAATATTTTGTCCAAGGAAGTGACTTTCACCAACTACTTTCCATACCAGAAACCAATCTACCGGTTGACCTGCTTACATGCTTAAAGGTGTTCACATACACTCTGTTTTCAGCTCGTTGTTTTACTATAGTTATGATGTAAAAGACTATCTCGCAAACTATATGCAGGGTGTGTGCATGTGCATGATGCTTGCATTTCTTAGAAGGCACGAGCGTAAAGAGGAGATATTTCATACATGAATAAACAAAAGCTGTGGCTATTTGACTATATATGCAAATGCCCTTTATTTTATAGAACAATTTTAAGCAATGGCAACACAATTTTGACAACTGATATAAGTAGGGACATGCAAGAGCTGTTACTTTTAAAAATCTGAAAAATCCATTGTAAAAATCTTGCCTTATAGTCCTACAAAGCTCATGATTTGTGTGTTATAGCACCCTCTGTTGCTCACTCTCCACAAAGATCTGTGTAAAACTAGATTTTTAGGAAAATCATATTTGCCTGGAATGAAATTTTGAAAATTTGCACAGATTGTAGCTAGTGCAATAAATCATCCAAAGCAGTTGTCCAAATTGTCAAACTCTGTCGTCATTGACCTTTTTGGTTTTCTGCTTTTTTTCATAATAAATGAGACTTATAAACAGCTGTGACTAATTCTCTCCTATTTGTTGCTTATCTATACTCTGGGCCATAATTTCTCGGACATAACAAATGCGCGCGTCAATCTTTGCGTGTACTGCGTCTACGTGTAAGACGGTGGTGCACTGTTTTGGCAGGGAAGCTGTCGTGCGTTCTAAACTGTCCAAGAAATTATGAGCCAGAGTATAAGTAAGACCACTGCTTACTGGAAGAACTACAGTCTGATTAAGAATTTCTTGGACACTTAGAATGCACACTTTGTGTAGACTAGATTCAACAAGCTCTGCTGTAGTTTGACACATATCTGGATCAATTATGCAATGCATTGGGAAGTGCGATGTCCATGCGAGCATGTGTTCAGTTCTGTTCAACAGACTGTAGTGTTGGTAGCCCAAATCTCAAATTTAGCAGGACTTATCCATGCTGCTGCTGCCATCTTGGGTTTTCCTTAAGGGGAGGAGTCAATAATTTTGGATTGCAGTCAATAATTTTGGATTGCATATCATCCATCAATAACATGTTCGCCGCCTGATGCAGTGTGTCATTGCTTGCATGTCACTTCAAACCGCAACCTTTCTTCAATATAGTTATGAAACACTAAAATGGTAAAATGAAAGGTTACCAAGCTTAAAAAAAATCCAGAAGTACACAAACTCCTCCCTATGCATAGCAAGATAACAGCCAACTACAAGTTTCCTGTGTTAAGCTATTTCAGCAGATCTCACACTGTGTTTACAACCCACATAGTGGTACAATTATTGAGTTGAAATGATGTGCTGGGGTGTTGTTTGTTTATTTCTGCTTTAAAACTGGGTTAATCATTTATGCATTGTCAGACTCGGATGATTCCCTGGAACAAATATGATCAGGATGGTTTGGGACAAGAGAAGATATCAGTAGCTTCCCACAATGCATTGCTTCCACTGGAAATTTTTGTACAGGTAGTCATGTGAATCGTTAGAGCTGAAACACTCTTAAAATGCAAGTTTGTGATCAGTACTGTCAATTAAGCCATGTTTCATCACTAACGATTCACATCAGTAGCTGTACAAAAACATCCATTTGAAGCAATGCATTGTGGAAGCTATTGAAATC
The DNA here is from genome assembly GCA_023653785.1 of Ophioderma brevispina. Taxonomy (NCBI): domain Eukaryota; kingdom Metazoa; phylum Echinodermata; class Ophiuroidea; order Amphilepidida; family Ophiodermatidae; genus Ophioderma; species Ophioderma brevispina. The sequence goes on along the minus strand of JAMKCH010087053.1, from coordinate 17,864 downwards.
TTCTCTTGTTTGGGACAGCCAGGGGTGTTTACCAAACATTTTGCTAAATAAGCTGCTTGATGTATGTAAGACTAACGACTTTAACATCCCTTCTAGATAACTTTTCATGATTTGTTTGCCCAATTCCAAATAAACCATGGGGATTCTGATTTTGTTCAACTATGTTGATGTACATTAAAACCAGATTTTGAGTACAGAATGAATCCTAGTAAATATTTCCTCTGGGATTTGAACCGGGAACCCTTTACATTAGAGAATAAAAGATAATGTTTTTTGTTTTGACCATCTGAATGGTCAAAATCGGGTGAAGTGGAAGGAGGGACTCAGGGCGGTTGCTGCCAGTGTGAGGTGAATCCGGCCACCCTCGTTCTTGGCGACAAAACCAGATTTAAAACTTTGGATTTACTACTACTACTACCATTGTAGATGGTGTCATAATGGATGGGCATACAACTATTGGATGCCCATCTACCATGACACATGATACAGACTAGGTGTGAAGGGTATAATGCAATTATGCCAACAAGTCAAAATTTGGGAGCTTGGCTATTTTTGAATGATAACATGAGCAATTCACACAATTAGATTTGTAATTGGTTCATGATAAGTCAGGTTAGACTACTGTAGTCATCAGATTGCAGTCATGGACCCATGAAATGTCATGTTTTCAGGAAATCCTGTGGGTTGGTCGTTGGCTTTATCATGTGACTCGTATAACCTTATTGAGATGAAATAATACTGATAATAATGAATTTAACAGAGGAAATAATAGAGCTGACATTGGTATGTTAAAGGTGCGTGTTCCGATCGTCTTTGGGACCCCCTGATTTACCCGGAAGTAGTATCGATTTTGATATCAGATGAAAGGCCATATTTTTCTCATTGTCGTCCTGAAATTTGAGCCCTTAAATCCATTTCATTCCCAAGATATAAACAAAAAACTGCCATTTTAGTGGTCAACCATCAATATTAGCACAGTATCGAATAGGGCTTTGCAGCATGCATTATTGCGTCTACCATCAAAACCGCAAGTTTGTTTCCCACGGTATTTGATGGGGTGTATGTGCAAGTGCCAGGCTCTCATATCAAGTATAGAACACAATACACATAAATCGGAACAAGCACCTTTAATATGCATATTGCATACTTTTTGTAAGTTAGTAATATATTTTGTAACTAATAGGCAAGGCAAAACACTCAGCCAGACAGACAAACACACATACACTTTTTTTTTTCACGTTTTTAGTAGTAAAGATGTCAAAAGCTGTCATTTAGAAAGTCAGACTCCATTATCAACCAGACTTAGTAATATTCGTTAGGTTGGGGGACCCGAGATGAGTTGGCACATTTCAGGTGAAAGATCAAATGCCAATTTTGTTTAGGTAAACTGGGATGAATATACCTATAGAGGGATAGGAAGCACACACAAATGAACTGTTCATGTGTGCCTCGGGCTGATTTCTATAAAAAGAAAATTATCAATTTTCAGTAAAACCGAATTTAATTTCTCAAACTTAATGCCAAAACTGCAATGGTAATACATCAAGGAAAATAAATAATCAACTTTTGGAGTTTTATCATCAATTTTGTAGGACTGGTTTGAGGACAAAGGTAAGTGTATAGCTTTCCAAATTAGGCAACCTTTAACATTTTGGAATAGTACTAATTTATAACTTCGATTTCTAGAGTTTTCTGTGTTACATAGAGAAATAAATGGGTATAACAGCATGAGGAATATAGTGCAGCAATAAGTGTACACCAATATATCAAATCTATGCATTATAAAAATATAATTTGAGCACTAAGTTATGATGACTAGCCGAGGCACACATGAACGTAAATATGAACACATAGTGAATAGGGGGCTTCATATCCCTCTTAGTATATTAGTCCCAGGTAGAGTGTTCTCCCATTAAAAAAAATCAGACCAGTATCAACCAACTTGCAGATATATATTTTTGGGGGTCTGAGGTGAGTCAACATCTCTTAGGCAAAAGGTCACAGGGATCAAATAAAATCATTGTCAAAAGCGTAAAGTACTCTGATTTTAAATGTCTACATCAATATAAGCAGCTTAACCCTATCATGACCAAAACTCATCACTAAAACTCACTGCGCTGAGGCTAGAAAATGCTCCAAGTCCAAAAAGATGCGATGATGTCATCGTACCAACACTCATATGGACACAAAATTGCTAGCTGGGCCAGCGACTCCCTCGTGGCTTGCCATCTCTGCTCATGGGAATGGTGCGCTGGAGGCCCCGGGTTCGAATCCCACCACGGATGTCCAAACTTCTTAAGCTTCTATCCCTTTACCCCTTCCCTTCCTCTCGGGAGAAACCAAAACAGTGTTAGGGTTAAGTGGCAATAATCTTTAAATGGTGGTACAGTAGTGGTAGAGTTAATTTGGGTTTTCTGCAATGGTAGCACCAGATTTTTTTTCTGGGGGAGCAATTGGGTGGCAAAGTGACTTTAGTACAATTTGTGGTTATTTTACTGGGGGAAAGGCTTCACGTCGGGGGAAAATTGCTCCCACCTCTGTGGCACCACCACTGCTTTTCTGGAAAATATAAACACTCATGTTAGTAGTTAATTGTAGTTAAGAGGAATGTATATAACCTTATGCAGATTTTATTTGTTTGATCAGTAAATAATGTTGGTTATCTTAAGGCTAATTGAATAACACAGAAACATTGTTTTGATGATGTAACTACTTATCAAGAGTGTCTTGTTAGGTTCATATTAACCTCCAGAATAACACTACAGATAAGACATAAAAATGTGAATGTAAAAAATTCCCTTCCAATACTTCCTTTCATTGTGATTCTATTTATATCAAACATTTTAACATTTTGTAGGGAGAAAACATTAGTAAACCAGAATTCAGTACTGAAATTGCATGATTGGTTGAACTCTGTGTACACTAAATATTTGTGGTAAAATTACTGTGCAATTTATTTGCTTGGAAAGCATGACAACACTAAACTGGTATGTTGGTAGAGACATTTATTTTTCTTATGCTTGGTTTGTTATCAATATGTTACATGACAGCTGACTGAATTACATGACATTTACAATATTAAAAAGTAAAAGACGATATTAGTATTAAAAAACACAAATCTACATGATTAAACCTTAAAGATGTTACATTTCAATACTATAACAGTAATAAACAATGTGTGTATGGGATTACAAAATACCAACTTATTGCACGAAGACAAATCTGCATTGTATACTGAATGTAACAATAATAGAAACTAGGCGGTCCCCGGGTTTCGCGATCACCTGGGTTTCGCGATCACCTGGGTTTCGCGATCACCTGGGTTTCGCGATCACCTGGCTTGAATGACCCAGCATCAACAATCGACCCCACCAAGTTTCATGTCCATACACCATCGTTTACCCCATTTGACCCTCTTTGACCTTGAATGCCCCGATGACACTTGATCCACTAACCAATACAAACTCGGTCAAGGGGCACCCACCCACCCACCAAGTTTCAGGAATGTGTGACCCTCGGTCTCTGAGAAAATAGACGCGGTCAGACACACAGACAGACAGACAGACCACCGGTATTAATATATAGATTCGTTTGGTCAAGAGACACCCACCCACCCACCAAGTTTCAGGAATGTGCGACCCTCGGTCTCCGAGAAAATAGATGTGGTCAGATACACAGACAGACAGACAGTTAGACAGACCACCGGTATTAATATATAGATATGTACGAACCCAGATGGATGAGAAGAGATGTAGAAGGGAAAAAGATGAAAAACATGGCAGATTTAATTTAAATGATTAAGCAGAGAGCTGAAATATGGGAGGGGGTTGCACTGAAAGCATTTTTTTAAACTTGCAATGGCCAAATTTTGATGTTTTCCTGAGTCTCATTGCTGATCTGTTCTCAGGAGCAGTGAACCAGCAAGAGAATTTCTTAGAAATGTTTTGCTTTCTTAGCAAATGAGATGCAAATTGGAGTTTTGCGATCCTTCTGGAGGGTACTTAACACATCCATGTCTGTTGTGTAGTCTCTGTCAAGGACATTTCTGCAAACACATTTCTAGATCTACTCTCTCTGTGCTTCTTGCTCGACCTGTATTCCATAAAGGAGTACCATGTTCAATAACAGGTCCTATATATCTTTCATTCAGTTTGCAGAGCATATAACAGTTTCTGCTTGTATTTGTGAACATGGTATCAACTTGTTCATCCCATTTTAAATTTTAATCACATGAATGTGAAAGTACATATTTTTTCTGTAAAAAGCTTTGAGTTGCTGATTTTTACAGAAATTTTTCATTTTTATACAGTGTGTTTTGGATGGAATTTGAGGTGCACTTTGGGTAATATTTTGTTCTTAACAAATTTGCAAACAATGACTGCATTGTTTAACTTTCCTTTTTTTATTTCACAACCTGGATAGTGTGTTCACATCACTGACCTATCAATACGGATGTTGTTTTTAATTGACAGATCAATTACGGCTAGGGAACCCAGAAAACTACCGTTATCTGAACCAAAGTGGCTGTATATGGGATTCAACTCTGGATGATAAAGGCAACTTTGACCATGTGCTGGTAAGATGTGAACCTTGACATTGTACCCAGTAGGCTAGTATATAGTCACTCAGAGATCAACATTCTTTATCATTCCCCTTCCAAAAATAAAAAAAATTACATCATAAATAAAAATAATTTTTCTGCTGTAGAATTTTATAGGGTATATATGGAATTCTTTCTGCCTAATGAAATTCATTGGAAGAGAATGCCCGCTTTTATAAAGAGTATAGTTCAATGCTGATTGGTGTGTAACAGGTGGGAAAAGGTTTCTATACACATTCAGAATAACAATACAGGCACCTGTAGAATGCTGCAACTGTCAGAATTAAACAGGTAGTCTATTGTTCTCCTGGAATTGTTCTTGGAGGACCGGACAGGTGGAGCCTTGCTCAAATGTTGGCATTTGATGCAGTATTGCATGTAATCATATGGAGCATCTGATACTGACCAAGTAAATGCACTACTGGAGCTGAGATTGGAAGAGTAGAAAAATTGAAAACAAAATGAGATATCAACAAAAAGATTTAATGAAAGTGACTTATAATTGATCTTTAATGAACAACATATCAATTTTTGTTATAAGCAATGCACGCTGTAATTTCGACCCCAAGTACTTGTAATATTTTGGGCATACTTGCTGGTAAATTGGGCAGGAAAGTTGAAAAACAAACAAACACCTTTGTATTTTGGTTTTTGAGACACCTACTGGGAACTCTAAAACCCTCTTCATAGTTTACTTTGTGTAAGCCAAGCCAAGACATCTAAATCTGTGTTATGTTCATATTTCCCAGAATGCAATGCAAGTGATGAAGTTCAGCATGGAACAGATCCAAGACGTGTTGTCTCTGCTAGCGGCTATTCTGCACATAGGCAATGTGAACTTCATAACAGCAGGAGGGGCACAAGTCAAGGACATGAGTAGTGAGTATCAGTCACATAAAACCATCAATTTTCACTCTGTCAATATTAACCCTTCTTACCGAGACTTTTCCTGTAACATATCCTGCAAACAGTGGGGTGTTATAGATGGTTGGCCTGATCATTGTCAGATTTTTCATATAATGTTTTCTCCCTCACATGGAAGCATATCACCAAAACATCTGATTAAATATTTTGACTTAAATCAGTCCAGCCATTTGGTTAGAAGAAGCAAAAATGTGTACTGAATTGGCCAATGGGACAGTGTATATTAATTATTGTGGTCGACCAGATTTAGAGACATTTTTGGTCAATACTTCAAAAAGGAAACATTTCCTGGGCCTCAATTTCAGCAGGGTAATGAGAAAAATATGAACTTCCTTCTGATACAAAAATGGAACCCACCTTTAAAACCTCTGATGCAAGTCCCTTCTAGAGCATTTACATTAATTGTGATTTCTCCTATAGGCTTGGAAATAGCAGCCAGTCTACTAAACGTGGATGAATATCAGCTTAGTGATGGGCTCACTCTGAAGACGAGGTCTTTAAGGGGAGAGATCATTGCCACGCCATTGGATGTGGAGCAGGTATGTGTTTTGCGGACAAGAAACAAAATTCTTGGTTTTGAGGAGAATAGGGTGTATTTAAATTGTAGTAAAATCTTGGCATATTGTTGAAACGTCACGGGGGAAATTTTAAAATTGCTCCCAGCCGAGGGGATTTAAAGTGTAACTTGTTATATTTTTCTATTACCGTAAGCACTCGGGTATAAGCCTACCTACCAAAAAGGAAGATTTTACTTCAAAATAGGGGTGGGCTTATACCCGGGGAGGAGCTAGAACTTGGGAGCAAATATCAGATACAAAATTGCAATATCATTTCAAGAGCATATTATTCACCAGATACCATTTTATGTACACTTTTGTTGTAGCAGATATTAAAACATTAAAAATAAATGTTCAATTTTCACATCACATTCCTCAAAGTAATTCTACTAAACAAGCCATCCCAATGCATTGGGCCCTACTTTGATGGCTCTATAGAATAGTTCCAAGTTTTGAAATGTGATTTTGTTTGTGTAATTACTGCCACATTGTTTCCTGAATGATAAAAATACCACCTGGGCTTATACCCGAATGTATGCTAGCTCCTGTATTTTCTTTAAAAATTGGGGTGGGCTTATACCCGAGTGGTTACGGTATGTAGTGAACGCTTGGTGAACTCCTCACGAGTGTTTTTCCTTTTACAGGCTACCAATGCGCGGGACTCGCTAGCTATGAACCTGTATGGGCGATGTTTCAAGTGGATTATACAACGTATTAACAGTCGCATCAGGGCTACGCAGGAGGCATTCAGTTCTGTAGGGGTGCTAGATATCTTTGGATTTGAAAACTTTGCTGTAAGTTAGCTATACCAATAATGTATATTCATTCATAGAAGTGAGATTAGATTAAGATAATTAAGGCGTGGTTCTCAGTTCCTGACGAAGCCCTTCCCATCATACGTAGTGGTTTTAATCTGGTGGCTCCCATCATGGCGTGTTTGTCGTTGTGTCAAGCTTCTCAATAAACTCAGAGAGTTTGTTAAAGCCTTGGGTTATCTTGGTACTATGACCTTTCGGCTGCTTTGCGTTATGCTGAAAAAAACTTCTCGTCTATCCGATTGTGTCAACCCACTCCATCATATGGATTGCATACATCATGAACTGGAAACCATGCCTAATAGCACTTGAAGAAATCATGTGTACCTGGTCGGATTAAAATTGGTAAATATTGATTTTTGAGACCAGTGTCTAACCACTTAGCTACGAGAGCTAGGCAATTATAGAAATGATTTATGTATGACACTAATAAGCTTTTCATAAATTGTTTGACATTGCCAATATGCAGTACTGACAGATACACCTGTTTCATAAGGCGATAATTCTATCATTGTGTTCATCGGAAAAAAGCACAAGATCTTTTGCCAATCATGTGACAATGTAAATCCCCCCTCTTGCAGAGAAATCGCTTTGAGCAGTTCAACATCAATTTTGCCAACGAGAAGCTGCAGGAGTACTTCAACAAGCACATCTTCTCCTTAGAGCAACATGAATACAACAGTGAAGGTCTGAATTGGGTGGACATAGACTACCAAGACAACGGCGAATGCTTGGATCTTATAGAGAGGGTACTGTATGGCTTAAAATTTTTGACAAAAGTAGGAGTAGTTTGAAAGAGTGACAATGAACAAAAAGTAATTTGCTGGTCTTGTCTGTATCTTGTAATGGGGGTGGGGGCGGGTTGGGGTATAGCAAAATGGTCAATAATTTGGCCCAACTTCTTATATACTTCGTCCGGCCCGAACCAAGGAGTGATGTCATAGCTTTCGAGCAGCTTATTGTGCATGCGTATCGCTCACGCTGACTTTGTATGCTTGCGATTACAGGAGCGGCTTACTGTGATTCGCATGTTTAAGACTGCGTGGAAGCTATGACGTCACTCCTTAGTTCAGTCCGGACGAAGTATAGTTATTCCAACCAAACTATTGTGATGATGTAGGTTAACCCTCTGAGGTCTACCACCTTTCTTACGTTACCTCTAATTGGCTCATTACATGATATAACATGATATAACCTCTGAGTAAACCAATCAAAATAGACTTTTGATTATCTGTACAATTTGTTTAAACTTTTCTTTCCATGCTTCTGATAGGCTAAATATGTTATATAACCCAATGTATAACTAATGAAATTGGCCGTTAGACCTTGCGGGGTAACAACTGACGCTACTACCCATGCCATTCATCTATTCCAACCAAACTATTGTGATGATATAGGTTGACAACTGACGCTACTACCCATGTCATTCATCTATTCCAACCAAACTATTGTGATGATATAGGTTGACAACTGACTCTACTAACCATGTCATTCAATGCCCAGGGTGCTCTTCTGGGTTACAAACTTAATATGCAATCTGTCCATACTAGCTGCTATAATGGATCTTTCAGAGGGGGTACTTATTGTACATGAGAACATGTGTGGGTTATCACAGAAGTCAGGCGATTTGATCCAGGCACCACTTGCACTGATGAAAAATTGCACTATCTGGACAAAAGTTAGACTAGTGTTAACATCCTGTCTCGTTTCTTTTTCCACAGAAATTGGGCATCTTGTCCATCATAGATGAAGAGAGTAGATTCCCCAAGGGTACAGATGCAACCTTGCTTGCTAAACTACACAACAACCATGCTGTAAGTTATTCAACCTTGACAATGATGAGAAATAGAGGCATTTTGTACAACTTTTCTCAATCAAACAATTGTTTACATTTCAGTAATAAAATAAGGTTTAAGCACTTTGCACCTATAGTTTTCATCACAGATTGATTGATATTGTAGCCAGTGCATTGTGTATCTTCAGGAACTATGCTTGTTTTATAATTGCCTGGTCATATGTGCAGTATGAATTTTTATAGCATTTGGGAAGTGAAAAACTAAATTTTAATAAGCGAAATCAGCATTACAGATTTATGATGCATTGTGGGAAGGTTTTGCCACTTTTTAGGACTCCTGACCTTTGACAAATCAAGATTATGGTTTTAATTATTAAGTTTTTATTAACTATTCCAGTAATATAGGCAATAAAAATATATACCATAAATTATTTAGGTACAGTAAAACATGTTTTCTATTTTTAAATATCAAAAAGTATCTTGGAACTATTTTTCAAAATTACCGAAAGGCAATTTTCCTGAAATATTGACAGTCAATGGTCAGGAGTCCTAAAAATATTACCGGAAGTTACAATGCCGATTTGGCTTATTGAAGACAGATTTTTTCCTAACAATCATAGTTTCAAAGTTAATGAAATGTCTTGAAAATGGAATACTTTTCTCATGAGTAAGATTTGTTTTCTTTCAGAAAAATGTATTCTACACAAAACCCAAGGTAGCCAACTCTCAGTTTGGTATCCACCACTATGCGGGTGATGTGTTCTACGATACCACAGGCTTTCTGGAAAAGAACAGGGACACATTCCCAGATGATCTCCTGAATACGCTCAAAGAAAGCAGGTAAGAAAACAGAAAATCTTGGGTGAGGAGGAGGAGGTGGTGGATGATGATGATGATGATGATGGTGATGGTGATGATGATAATGGTGTGGTAGTCATGGTCAAGATGATGAGGAGGATGTTGAAGTTAATGATATTGATGATGGTGGGGGTGGGTTAAGTTGATACCAAGGTTTTGGGCTGAGTTTGATGGATATGCTCACATTCATTGGGCTTTTGAGGAAAGTAAAATATGGGGAATTAGAAAATATGTCAAGAAAATTAAATACTGTACTGCCTCTAGTATAGTCCCACCTGTTTTTAATCTGAAATTAGCATGAATTTAGGGGGTGAAATTATAATGGGATCTCCACCCTAACATGAAACACATGGCCATCAACATTTCAGCTTTTCAGAACTAAACTTATTCCAGATATTTTCAAGTGTCTCTTGAGGTGTGTGATCAAAGAAAACCTAACATGCATCAGCTTGACAGGCTCATAATGACTTTAACCCCCGCAGGGATTGTGCTGTCATTCACCGTCAAACTGCATGCCTAAGAATTGTACTGTCATCAATACATCAAAACAATCAAGTAATACCAAGACATAAATTTATAATTGTAGTTAAAACCAGTTTTGTATGTTATAGCGCCCTCTATTGCCAATTCTCCATAGAGAGATGTGTAAAATTAGATTTTGGTGTTTTTGCTTGATGTGTGTAGATCTGATTTCATCTATGACCTGTTTGAGATGGTGCTTTCTACCCACAAATCGGGTGACACAAAAACAGCTAGGAAGAAGCCAACAGTGAGCTCACAATTCCAGGAATCCTTGCATGCTTTGATGGCCACACTGAATGCCTGCAATCCATACTTCGTACGCTGTGTTAAGCCTAATCCACACAAGGTAAGAACTTACCAAAGCAAATGTTTTACTCCCTACATATTAATTTTATTAAATATTAAACATATTTTGATTGAATGCACAGATAAGTTAATCCTCAGAGTTTCAAAATGATGTAGTTTTGTGTCTGCATTTGGAATCGGCATGAACATTGCATTAAAATGAGTACAAACAAGCCTAGTCTTAGGTCAGTGGTTTTTGAGATGGCTTCCCAGATGACTGAAGGTCAATTGGGAAGCTGTCTGTAAAAACCACTTATGTGTTGTAACCCAAATAGATTTTGCCAGGGTTGAAAGGGTTAAAAGGGGATATTCATAGCTAGGTGTCATCTTATTGCCCTTGGGAAAGGGAGATGATCAGTAGGCTTTGACCAAACCACCAACAGATGCTAGTTTTCCAGGTCTGTTGATAAGTATTATAAAAGACCCCCAAATTGTACCAAAGTAGCAAACATGTTTTTATTTTTCACTAGCTGATTTTTTAGCCAAACGCAACGGCTGGTATTCTGAAAGGGAGTCTAACTTTAGACCTGAGTTTAAACCAAGGTTAGTCCTACATGAGTGGACCTTTTTTCCTTTCAACATACTGTGAGAGTTAAATGTAATGGGTGAGAAAATTCCTGTAATTTGTTCACCCATTACACCACATTTTTATCCCCCTGGCTTGAAAAGCAGAAGGGGGATTATGCTATCAGTCAAGGCGTCGGCGGCGTCTGCGTCGTCTGCGTCGGCGGCGTCTGCGTCGGCGGCGTCGGCGGCGTCTGCGTCGGCGGCG
>JAMKCH010087052.1:0-13775 GCA_023653785.1 Ophioderma brevispina | reverse complement strand
GTGAGGTGTGTGTGTAGGGGTGTGTGTGTGCGCGTGCGCGTGTATGTGTGTGTATTTTGATTTGGGTTTTTGGCCTGTTGTATAATGACTTTATTTCTTTCTTAATATATTTTTGTTTTGTAATTGTGTCTGAACGCACCGCCGGGTAGGCGTGTGCCACTGTTATAAAATTGGGCTTATATCTAATATACGCGTCACGTCACGTCACGTCGCGTCGCGTTACGTCGCGTTGCGGAGTAATAATGGTAATGTGGTCTTCCTCCGCTGGTCGAAATAAAGCAATGTGCAAAAATATCAAGTTTTAAAAATATTGCAGCATGGACGTAGTTTTACCACACCATAAACAAATCAGTCTTGATCAAATTTTATGCCCAATCGATTAGACCGAGGGGGACTCACGTACTGATAATCGGCTGATAATAGATGACGGGCAGGTGTGGCCACATATTGGCCCTTCTTTTTTCAACGCGCTCTCACGCAAAGATCCTTTTTATTTTGCTGTCACCCAATGGCCCCCTTTTCAAATCAATTACTGAAAAGTCAACTGACTGACTAGAATGTTGGAATTTTTCCCCCGAAATCTAAACTTATTGCAAGTTTTTTCTGAATTTGTTTAACATTTTTACAAGAATATTGACAATTTTATGCAATTCCTTCAGTGTTTCGCCCATTTTTTTCCTGGTCTTCACTGATTGATCCTCTTTTTTTGGGATCTCACGCAATAACCTCCTGTGTCTGTGTCCTGCCTTTCATCGGCTGAAATACCCCCGTGTTTTAATTTGTCGGCCACACATACCCGTCACTTTTATATTCGAGCCCGGGCCCCGGATAAAAGAATTTATCTTCAAAAAAGGAAATATTTTGAAAAAGTTTCATATTCACTCCCTGTGAAATCATAATTGTCACGAGGGACGCCAAAACAGAGAGGGAAAGGTGTATACTTTTACGTGTATTTTAATTGACTTCATTGTTTTTGTGGTGTGCGCCTGGGAGACGGGCTATTGGGTTTCAAAATAAGTTCCGGTAAACCAAGGAAAACACACGTCGCGGTTTGTGAGGAAAAGCTTGATATTTCACTAACCAACATGTAATCATAGTCTATACAAGGAAGAAAAGCATAATTATAATACAAATAACTCACTAACGAGGGGAAACATCCAAAGCGACGTAACTTTACGTGACGTGACGCAAAGCGACGTGTATATTAGATACAAGCCATAAAATTGTACGTTCAAATAAATAAATGGTTTTCACACTTTATAAATTACTATTAGGTATTTAATCACTCCCAATTTGAAAAATTGGGAAATGCAAAAAGTTCTTACTAAGGTTAACGGTTCAGAAGCTGAAAATAAATGCTGACTTCAGTCCATAAAGTTGACTTGTGGAATCGCAGTTTTTATATTCTGTAGTGTCAAGAGAAACTGTTAGGCGCAGAGACAGGGTAGTGTATATATATTCTATGGTGTTAAATATCATATGCAGTCATTTTTCTGGGGGCCGGATATCTTTGGCATCGCCAGGGGTGAAGTCAGATTTATTTGGCATCCACGTACGGCAATTCCAGGGGGAAGGTCGGATTTATTTGGCATCCCTCGTAAAATTAGCACTCTATATAAATCCCCAGTAACCATGTATATAGATTATATGGTGTTAAAGGCTCATGATACGGTCATTTTTCTGTCATAACTGTGCGAAAACGGTTTACTGCAAAAGGCCACACCCATAAAACGAATCTTATACGTTAACTTCACGAAAAAATGCGAAAGGAAATTTGAGCAAAATGTGGTGCGAAATGAGCCAGATCATATCAATACGTCGGGCCTCATACGTTACATACACGAGAATGAGACTAAAATTGAACAAATTACGTTCTCAGCAGTCTAGGGATTTTTGAAATGGCGCGAAAATTGAATTTTCAAATGCATTTTTCTCCCAATTTCTTCTACGAACTAAAAGTTCGCAGAACAAAATTGCTTTAGATGGTGTCTTCTTGCCGTATGGTAAAAATTGAACGAATTCATCAACCGGTTTGGGAGGAATCCATCAGGCATATTAATGCCGATTTAGGGATTTTTCCATAGAGGTCCACAGGAGCTAGGGGGGGGGGAAGGTCGGATTTATTTGGCATCCCTGTGTAACAATTGTTGTTGTTGTTGGTTTGTAATGGCGCTTTCAGCTACTAAGGCTATTTGCGCCAAGAACTAAATTAGCTCACTATTTGAAAACCATCACAAACTTTCATGTGCAGTTCTTTACATCGAGGAGCAACGGGCAAAGGGCAACGGAGAAGCACTTCATGCATAGCTTCAGTAGATCGGGGTCAGCTACGCTGGAACAGAAGCAAACCTTCAATGGTGTCTTAACGTAGGGTGTAAACAAGTCAGCATCATCGTCAACATCATCATCGTGGAATAAATAGGACATAAACGTTGGTTCACTGTGATCGGTTACCATATCACAGGTATCGCCTTGGATTGATGCTTTATCGGCCTCTTCAATAGCGGAGGAGTGGTCCATATCCACATCCTTTTCAACCACCTCTGGTAACGCGTCCAGATTGCACGCCTGAGCTGGCACATTGTCTTGGGTACTCCGAGGCTTTGTGTCATCAGCTGGTTTAGGCTTGGTAGTCATGCCGGCTTTCTTCCGGGCCAACCATGCGGCAAGCCTTCTCTTATCCCGTCTCTTTGTAGAAGGGGATTTCCGCTTCTTTTTCTTCTTCTCGACCTTCACGGTAGCAAATGACTTGTTCACAGTTCCCGAAGCAATTGCAGTGGTTTCCATCTGTGTCTGCACCGGTATTACTGGGTCATTTGTCTTCGCGTGGGTTCTCCACACAATATTTAGATATACTGCATTTCCATGACTCTTCAAAGAAGAGATAGGCTCACTGGTAATATTTAAGCTCTGAAGAATGTTAGATAGACGTGGTCCAAGAACAGGGAAAATTATTGGAGTATCCATAATTTTCCGAGAGCGGTACCAGTCCACGTCCTCACTCAATCAAAACCAGTGAAGGAATCACTTCTGTGTAACAATTTGCACTCGATATAAACACCCAGTAAACTATGTTAATAGATTCTATGGTGTTAAAGGCTGACGATAAATATACGGTCATTTTTCAGTCATAATTGTGCGAAAACGGTTTACTGCAAAAAGTCACACCCATAAAACGAATCCTACACGTTAACTACACGAAAACATGCGATCATCTATGACAAATCAGGTTTTGGAAAGGAAATCTGATCAAAATGTGGTTCCATATGAGCCAGGTCCTGTCAATACGTCGGGTAAACGTTGTGTTGCATGAGCACGGTATTCTGTGTGCGTTTGTATACGTTCGTGCTCGGAACTCGTGGAGTCGATAGGCGTGGTAGGACCCCAAATACATGAGAATGAGACTAATTTTGAATAAATAACGTTCTAGCAGTCTAGGGATTTTTGAAATGGGGCGAAAATTGAATTTTCAAATGCATTTTTCTCCAAATTTCTTCTACGAACTAAAATTTCGCAGAACAAAATTGATTAAAATGATGTCTTCTTGTCGTATGGTAAAAATTGAAGGAATTCATCAAGCGGTATTGGAGAAATCAATCAGGCATATTAATGCTGATTTAGGGATTTTTTTTTCATAGAGCTCCACAGGAGCTCGGCAACCTCCAAAATCCAACTCTTAGTATCGAACATCGGGCGTCCTTCCCCCTGACAGGAGCCTGGCAATCTCCAAAATCCCAACTCCATTATCGAACATCGGGCCAGGGGGGGTAGGACATGCCAACCTAACAGCAACAGCAAATTCAAAACGGCATCAACTTCCGGGTGCTAGTCTGTTTCAAAGACTTAACGGTAGGAGGGCGCTCTTACGCATATCGAACGGTTACACACAGACTCGACTAAAGACTAGGCCTGGTCACGAATATTTAAATCTAAATGACCGTTATTGGAAATTACACTATTTTGCAGCGGGGTTAATCCACTAACCCCGACGGATTTTGAAGCCAATAATTTTTTCTTAATTTTTCATGATATTACTAAGATCTTTTGAACAAAGGTTTAAGAGATGATTTTTTTTAATGTCACTGGGACCGAGACTGCCATAGTAAATGCACGTAGCAGTTCCCCCAAATTACCGTTTGGAAATCCCCAATGCCCAAATCGAGCAGATCGTGTCCTACCCCCCCTGCATCGGGCGTATGAAAACTATAGAGGGCGTCCATTCCTCATCCGGCGACTATCAGTAACACTAGAGAATATAGATACTTAGTTTCAGTAAAAATGATCTCCTCCAGCCGAGAGTTTAATACGAATATTATTCCTAACATACCTACATCGTTGGTATTAGAATTTTTAGAGCTTCCAATGATTCCCCATTGGAAGAACTACTATTAAAAGTTACAGGAAGAGATTTTTTTTTTGAGAATACAATTTTTTCTGAAATTGCACTGTGTCGATTGTATACCGCCTAACAAACAAGTACAAAAATGCAAACCTTGGCTATTTTGCTATTTAAAAAATTAAAGCTATTAAGGCCCGTATTCTCAAACGATGTTTAACGCTAATCACTGGTTAAATCGCAATTTAAACGCCCGCTAAAATAAACGCAATTCTCAAAGCATGGTTAACTTTAAACGCCGTTTAAATTTTAGCCGAACATCGTTAAACATGCCTAAAACGCTGTTAAACTTAGACTTGGTCCGGGGGTAGTTTATCGTGTTTAACTTCACGTTTTCATCAAATGCCTGATATTTTCAGCTCTATGTGATACCAATGTTAGACCAGCTACCTCTTTATTTATCTTATCTTTCTTTTCAGAGTCCCTGAGTTGATTTCTTCTCGTCCATTTTTCCTTTGCTTCTATTTCCATGCTCGTGTTTATCTGTTATAGTATTGAATGATAGCAAGTGCGGCACAACGACATAAAACAGTAAGGCCCGGGGTTTGTCGCCATCATTCAACAAATTCTAAAGCTCCTTGCGTAACGCGACATTCTTGAAATTTACCCGTGGGCTTCCTGCATTGCATTTACAACTACGGAAGGCATTATCTGACATATAAATATTGTTCACGCACCCACACGTAATGATATAGGCGAAGATAAGTCACACTGCAGTTGAGTGGATGATATTTACGGCGTTTAAATACAGTGGTTAGCTAAGCGACTTGTTAAAATATTTAACCTGCGTTTTTTAAACAGTGCGTTTAGCTAACCACAGTTTTAGCCTAACCACCGTTTATTTAAAACATTGGTTTAGAATACGGCCCTAAATCTTGCGATTTATTTGCTTAAATATAGGCCTATATCTTGGGAGTCAGTTAATAATACCCTTTGCTATAATTATTTGAATTGGTTATTCTAGAGTAGATATAATCATATTTTGGTTCAAACTCTTATATCAGAGTTGCTGAGGATGAAAATATGCGAAACTCTTTTTTTAGGGGAGTGACACTTTCAATTGGTCATAGGTCAAAGGTCGAAGTTCGGATTTTCATCGGTATGTGGTTCTTACGTGACCCCAATTTGTGTTAGTTTTGTGATCAAACTCCCATGGGAAAGTGGTTATCTGAGTTGGGTCCCTAAGGACCCCCCCTTGGGCACTAACGGAAGTTAGCTTGGGCACTTAGAGCAATAACAGTAAATATTTTGAAGAGTGCCCCCAATTTTCAAAATTTTATATTTTTGCACAGTTATGATATAAAATTGGATGGATTTGAGCACAATGCTCCAAGTAATTGGTCGAGCTATGAGTTAAAAAAAAATGTGCGAGTTGCGCAGTGACGAGCACAATTTTTTTAAAACTCATAACGAGACCAACTACTTATGAGCATTGTGAGAAAAAATCCATCCAATTTTATCATTATTTTGTTTTCAGAATCTAGCGCCCTTTATTACTATACACATTTCATTTTGTGTAAATATGCACAACCAGAAACTAGGAACCAGACACAAGACATCTGACACAGGAGACCAGACACTTGAGTTCTGACACCAGACCACTGGCTTCAGACACTAAACACCCATAAACTGACACCAGACATCCTACACCCGACGCCTGACCCTTAACATTTGAACTGACATCCAACATGACACCTGACACTTGACACCCAACACCTGACACCCAACACATGACATCCAACATTTGACACCTGACACTCGACATTTTACAACTGACACCCGACACCCAGCCCCAACATTTGACACCCAACATGACGCCCAGCCCCTGACACCAAACATGACACTTAACACCCCAAATCAACATTTGACACTCAACACCCGACACCAAATGCCTGTCACCCAGCATTTGACACCCAAACCCAACACCCAATACCATCTGACACCCAACACCAACATGTTACACTCAACATGACACCCAACACCTGGCACAAAATGCCTGACACTTAACCTGACACCAAACCCCATACACCTTATACTTGACACCCAACATATAATTCCTGACACCTGAGACCATACATCGGACACCAGACACCAGACCATGACACTACACACCACCTCATTCTCCACCTGACACCACAAACCAATTACCACCAGCAAACAGTACCAAGAAATAAAACAGGAGATTAAGACCAAAACTCATGAAACCTCCCCCTCTCAAGAAATGAAACATCCCTAAACTATTTCAACCAATCAGTAGCCTCCCTCAGCCAACTGTCCAATTAACAAAATAATTGGACAGCACAATTACTTTGCTAGCTGTGACATGATACAATTCACTGTTTTAGTGGCTATTTCAACTGTGTACAATGATATAGGATGGAAGATTCTGAAAACAAAATAATGTTGGTAATTGTCTAGGAAACTATACCTGCTAATGAGAATGCTAAAAAAATGCGTATTTATCATAAAATAAGCGATTTTGTAATTAGAATTGGAATCTCCGATTGTACTTAACGGCAGAGCTGGAAATGCTAAAAATCCTGGACCGTATTCCAGAAACTTGTTTAGCTAAACGCGATTTTAGCTTAAAATCGCCATAACTTAAAATTGCGTTTAAGCAAAACGCGTTTAAATATTTTTAACCATTTGCTTACTTAAACAGAAGCTTCAAACACGAGTAACATCGTCTTTATTTAAAAACACTAACTTGAGTGTAAAAAAAGGCCGTATTGTGTTTTAATGGTTGAGCGTACAGAGTGTATTATGGCTTTCCGTAGCGTTTAAGGTGCTACATCAACTGGGCGAGAGTGATGTGCACCATTTTTCAATTGGACAGTGCAATGAGCCGTGCACTTGGCGGAAACACACACACTATAAAACACTTCTTAAACTAGCCCAGTACCTAGTTTAAATTTCGATGCATTTTGGCGGAGTTAAAATTACGTTTAACTTTAAACTCCTTTCTGGAATTGAGTTTACCTAAGCCATACGTTTATCTCACATACAAACGTTCGTTTAGCTTAAAATCGCGCTAAACACCTTTTTGGAATAAGGGCCCGGCCTCTAAGTTTATGTCCGTCCATGAGGCTAAAAAATGTTTGTTTGTCCATAGAGGTTCCCGAAACAGTAGGGTCGATAGGTCGGAGATTTTTTTTAATATTGTACTTGAAACTCAATTTAAAGAATGGTAATAAATCAAAACACAACGGCCCGTATTCTCAAACGATGTTTAACGCAATTCTCAAAGCATGGCTAACTTTAAGGCATAAAAAATATGTTTGTTTGGCGTAACGGAGAAAAAATATCAGGGTCGGTCGGTCAGATTTTTTTAAATTTTTTTTTAGATCTTCTCAATGTTTTACTCTAAATTAATACAAGATTCTACTATTTAAAGCTTTTTTCATAGCAAAGATCTTTGATTTTACTTGTTGTAGTTGCTTTGTTGTCTTGTTTTGCTATTTTTTCGTCTTTGTGGATGAAAATAATGGGTCGGTCGGCAGATTTTTTTTATTTTGTGCAAATTACATAAAAACTTTTGAGTCGGTAGGTTTTTTTAGGGTCGGCCGGGTTACGCCAAACAAACATTTTTTTATGCCTAAACGCTTTTTAAATTTTAGCCGAACATCGTTTAACATGTCTAAAACGTTGTTAAACTTAGATTTGGTCCGGGGGTAGTTTAAGGTGTGTTTAAATTCACGCTTTCATCAAATGGCAGGTATTTTCAGCTATATGTGATACTGCAGTGGTTAGTACAGTTGTCTCTTTTATTTCTCCTATCTTTCTTTTCCAAGTCCTGAGTTGATTTCTTCTAGTCCATTTTTTCTTTCCTTCTATTTTTATGCTTGTGTGTATCTGTTATAGTACTGAATGACAGCAAGTGCAGCACAGGGAATAAGGCCGATGTTTTTTTCTCCATGGCTGAACAAATTCTAAAGCTCCTTGCATAAAGCGACATTCTTGAAATTTACCCGCGGACTTTCTGCTTAGCATCAACAAGTACGGAAGGCATTGTCTGACATCAATATTGTTGACGCGCATGTAATATTATAGCCGAAGAAAAGCCACAGGTCGGTGGATGATATTTACGGCGTTTAAATATCGTGGTTAGCTGAATGACTTGTCAAAATATTTAACCTGCGTTTTTTTAAACTGTGCGTTTAGCTAACTACAGTTTAGGCCTAACTACCGTTTATTTTAAACATCGTTTGAGAATACGGCCCAACATTTTTAATGCTTGAACTCTTTTATTCAATAGCCAGCGATTCAAACAACATTCATAGGGGTACCCTAAGACAACTTAAGTATACATGGTATACTAGTATTTACATAACTAAGAAGGTAGCAGACATTAGTAACACATCTCAAGTAGAAAAAGTTATAGGCCCGTATTCCAAAAAGGTGTTTAGCGCGATTTTAAGCTAAGCGAACGTTTATATGTGAGATAAACGTAACGGGCCTGAGTGATTAAATATGTTAACAGCTTGAAATGTGATTTTTAAGTATTGCAAATGGTGCTTTAAGGAGAGGGGCCTAGACAACGATTGCACAGAGGTGAATTATTTTTTAATTAATTAAATTATTTGAAAAGTATTCGAGATTATGACCCGTATTCCAGAAACTTGTTTAGCTAAACGCAATTTTTGCTTAAAATCGCCGCAATTTAAAATTACGTTTAAGCAAAACGCGTTTTAATATTTTTAACCATTTGCTTACTTAAACGGAAACTTTAAACACAAGTAACATCGTTGTTATTTAAAGACGCTAACTTGGATGTATAAAAGGCCCTATTGTGTTTTAATGGTTGAGCGCACAAAGTGTATCGTGGCTTTCCGTAGCGTTTAAGGTGCTACACGAACTGTGCGAGAATGATATGCACCATTGCTGTTGTCATCTGGATAGTGCAATGAGCCGTGCACTTGACGAAAACACATACTAAAACACTCCGGCCCGTATTCTCTAACGATGTTTAACGCTAAACGCTGGTTAAATCGCAATTTAAACGTACGCTAAAATAAACGCAATTCTCAAAGCATGGTTAACTTTAAACGCAGTTTAAATTTTAGCCGAACATCGTTAAACATGCCTAAAACATTGTTAAACTTAGACTTGTTCCGGGAGTAGTTTAAGGCGTGTTTAACTTCAGGTTTTCATCAAGTGCCTGATATTTTCAGCTCTAAGTGATACTCGTGGTTAGACCAGTTACCTCCTTTATTTCTCTTATCTTTCTTTTCCGAGTCCTCAGTTGATTTCTTCTCGTCCATTTTTCCTTTGCTTCTATTTTCATGCTCGTGTTTATCGTTGTAGTATCGAATGATAGCAAGTTCGGCACAACGACATAAAATAGTTTTAAATAGGCCCGGGGTTTTGTCTCCATTCAACAAATTCTAAAGCTTCTTGCGTAACGCGACATTCTTGAAATTTACCCGTGGGCTTCCTGTACAACTACGGAAGGCATTGTCTGACATATAAATATTGTTCACGCACACGTAATGATATAGGCGAAGATAAGTCACAGTTCGGTGGATGATATTTACGGCGTTTAAATACAGTGGTTAGCTAAACGACTTGTTAAAATATTTAACCTGAGGTTTTTAAACAGTGCACTTAGCTAACCACAGTTTAGGCCTAACCACCGTTTATTTTAAACATCGTTTGAGAATACGGCCCTCCTAGTTTAAATTTCGACGCATTTTGGCGAAGTTAAAATTAAGTTTAACTTTAAACTCCTTTCTGGAATTACGTTTACTTAAGTGATACGTTTATCTCACATATAAACGTTCGCTTAGCTTAAAATCGCGCTAAACACCTTTTTGGCCTATGTGTCTTAAAAGGTATAATTAAATATTTAGGTGTAGTTATTAAGGATATGTGCTAGTTTTGAAGTTACTTGTTTTTCTCTACTTATATAAGCATTTGAGACACTGAAACTACTCTTATTTTAATCTGTTGATCTCCATCCAATTGGATTAATTGAAATATTCGATTTTTGTATATACAATTGAAATTAAGCCCCCCCCAATATAAACATTACCAGGACATTAGAACTTCCATTTTATACCAAGAAGGCTGAAAATGTCTGACCTACAATATTATCATTCATGTCTATACAATATAGATTCGCGCTGGCGAAAAGACATAACGGCCCGTATTCCAAAAAGGTGTTTAGCGCAATTTTAAGCTAAGCGAACGTTTATAAGCGAGATAAACGTATTGCTTAAGTATACGCAATTCCAGAAAGAGTTTTAAAGTTAAACGTAATTTTAACTTCGTCAAAATGCGTCGAAATTTAAACTAGGTACGGGGCTAGTTTAAGAAGTGTTTTAATGTGTGTTTTCGTGAAGTGCACGGCTCATTGCACTGTCCAGTTGACAACAGCAACGGTGCATATCATTCTCGTCCAATTCGTGTTGCGCCTTAAATGCTACGGAAAGCCACGATATACTTAGTGCGCTCAACCATTTAACACAATAGGGCCTTTCATACACTCAATTTAGCGTTTTTAAATAACAACGATGTTACCTGTGTTTAAAATTTCCGTTTAAGTAAGCAAATGGTTAAAATATTTCAACGCGTTTTGCTTAAACGCAATTTTAAATTACGGCGATTTTAAGCTAAAATTGCGTTTAGCTAAACAAGTTTCTGGAATACGGGCCTACATATTTAATGTCTGCTCTCAATAATGTAGAATGGAAACAGCTGCTACAAGTAATGAATGTTTATACATGCGAAAAACAAAGCCAAAAAAAAAAAAACACAAACAAACAAACAAACAATTCGTCAATTGATTACCAACCAATAACTGCTGATGATCTTAACAATCTCAATCAAAATCCACAATTATTGAATAATACATACATGTTCACAAAAAAAAATCGAGGAACTGCTGCATATTGAAAAGATGAGCTTCAAAATCTTCTGGCTATGGTAAAAACTCTTGGACCACCAACTTTTTTTAACATTGTGATGTAATGATTATTGGCCAGAGTTAATTTCAAAAGTGTTTTAAAATTTGTATGTTTTCCTATTCCTTATCTTAATGATACAATATGACACAATTGCGTTAAGATGTCTTTAAATTTTAATATATACATGCGCGTCTCGTATCTTTGGAAACTTCAGAAACATTGACGGCAAAATCCAATGCATCCACTTCTACTGAAGGCTTCACCGTTTCACATTTTCCTTCGCGAGTTTTGCTGCTTCTTTACAGAACATCTTATCATGCGACATATATAATTGTCAGGAATCAATAAACAACTTTCCGAACTACTTTGAATACAGAACAAAGACTTCTGATATACGCGTGTTGGACAACGTGAGGTAGCCGCTTTACTGATTCTGTAAATTTTATGTAACAAACAAATCTTCTTCCGAGCATTAATGTAGGCCTTTACGGCGGTCCGGTAAGTACGTATATCCTGTTTCTAAAATTGACAAAAAAATTGGCGTAAATTGAAACCAGCGTTTGAAAATGCTCAAGACTGGAATAATACCGAAAGGCATTGTGGGAAATGCGGCCCGTAGCGATTGCGTGTTCACTTTTCCATCTTTGCGAGCACCGAAGTACCCGACAAAAACGTTCAATTTTCTCGCTAGGTTCTATAGGTTCAGATCCAATTACGATACATAGTCAAAACAAAACATAGTATACGGACCCTCTGATGCAAAAATCTCCATAGAACCCTTCGTTTTCCGGAGATATCTGAGATTTAGTTACATTTGCATACATTCGCAATGACGGACTGATGACGTTAATCTCTCGCGCAGTACTAATTTAGTAATATCTTTCGCAGTCTGTGACACAGACTACACTCTTTCCGGACCGCCGTAGTAGGCCTTAGCCTAACTTGTTATCACGCCCTCTATATCTACTCATAGTTGGCTCAATGTGCCGTACGTCGAAGGTCAAAAGAAACCTATACGGATTTATACAGTGTTTTCGCACGCTAAAACTAATGTAGAAGTTCATGAGTTGTATACACACGTCTTTAATCTTTGGAAATCTTGAAGAACAATAACTACAATGCACATTCGCGACTTTTATCTTTACCTATAAGGATCTATAATACAAATCTTTTTCGTCTAAAACTAATCAAACAGTTCCTAAATCTAACTTCTAGAAATGCACCCCTGTATTTCGTTTGTCCATGCAATCCTATGGAAAAAAAAAATCATGAAGATATTACTTCCGGGTTAAAAAACCATACCAATGCACGCTCGGCGCGGACGCCGACAGTGCGAAAATGCCATAGAGATGTGCACACCTAAATATTTGTAATTATCACATTCCAAAATAGACTGATCACCTAACTTCCACAACCTGTGCTTATCGATGCGTTTTCCAACAATAAGAATGTTCGATTTGTCATAATTGAAACCCAATTTCCAAGTACGCGAAAAATGCGAAGCAATGTTGAGAAGTCTTTGCAAATCATTCTCGTTGTCAGCCATTAGAACGACATCGTCTGCCCAAAATAAGCACCCCATTGTAACATTACAGATATTAATTCCCACATTTTCATTCTTAATTAGCCAATTCGTTGATGTATATACAGAAAAGGATGGGTGACAAAATAGACAAGACGAAATTCATGAAAAGAAACTTCATGAGGCATTTTTTAGTAGAAGCATTTGAAACATTGTTTCTAGACTGATTTTTTATGCTGATCACGAAAATACCGGTTGCTTTGCTGTATTTTGAGTGCAAAGGGGTCAAAATTCAAGAAATTCAAAATGGCCGCCAAAATACCACTTAATTTATGTCAAAATATATAAATTAGTAATTTTCTACAGTTAACAGACATTAAATTTACTCTTCTACACAGACTTTTGCAACTGAGTATATTAACACTAATTATTAATCAAAAAATCTAGCCTCAAGAGGTAAAAATGGACCAATTCAAGATGGCCGCCAAAATATCATACAAAACTTAAGAGCTTAATTCTAGGCGTACAATCCAACAATAATTCAGTGTTATTAAACATACTGGGCCGTATTCTCAAACGATGTTTAAAATAAACGGTGGTTAGGCCTAAACTGTTGTTAGCTAAACGCACTGTTTAAAAAACCGCAGGTTAAATATTTTAACAAGTCGTTTAGCTAACCACTGTATTTAAACGCCGTAAATATCATCCACCGAACTGTGACTTATCTTCGCCTATATCATTACGTGTGCGTGAACAATATTTATATGTCAGACAATGCCTTCCGTAGTTGTAAATGCAATGCAGGAAGCCCACGGGTAAATTCAAGAATGTCGCGTTACGCAAGAGCTTTAGAATTTGTTGAATGACGGAGACAAAACCCCGGGCCTATTTAAAACTGTTTTACGTCATTGTGCCGCACTTGCTATAATTCAATACTATAACAGATAAACAC
>JAMKCH010087049.1:618-10942 GCA_023653785.1 Ophioderma brevispina | reverse complement strand
CTATCTTGTCGGTACCCGCACTTTTACCAGGTTTTAACAGGTGGCGAAGTTTGTGCATTTCATCAACAGTAACTGGATTCAGGAAATTTGAGGTGAATGTGTTTTTTGGTAGGTGTTTGTTAAATGGGTTATTTGAAGGTGGAATTTTGTTAGCTAAGTTTTTGCCCAGGTTAGTGAAGTGATCGTTGAATGCATTAGCTATGTCAAGCGGGTCAGTCATCTGCTTATTATTATGAGTGAAAAGGTCAGGGGTTTGTTTAGTGGATACCTTTCTACCTAGAAGGTTGTTGAGGAATGTCCAAGTTTTGGTGAGATCATTTTTGAGTTTCTGAATTTGTTCTGTGTTTTTTCTTGGCAATACGAATAATGTGAGTTAATTTGTTTTTGTATTGTTTGTATTGTTGTTTGGTTGCTGGTGTGTTTTTCTTCAGGTATGTTTTATAGAGGCCGTGCTTGTGTATGATGTCACTGCATGTCTTATTCATGTCATGAAATGACAAATAATCGATTATTCGATAAATATAAGCTCAAACATTGAGGTATTAAAACTCACAAACTCATGTTTTTTTTTTAATTTTAAGTGGAAATCAAGGCAGTTACCGTGATAAAACAGTCACCGAGATTGAATGCTAATACCGTAAAATCGCGTATACAAGCACCGGTGCCTATAATAGGACGATTTCGGAAAACCGGACAAGAGAGAAATATTTGACTAGCGCCCTCTTAGTATATTCTGCAGATGAGCAACTACTTCGCTGGTGTAATATGACGCCAAATCGCTCGTTGGTTACTATTTAGCGAACTCATTCCTGCAAACCGCTGCCCAAAACCACGAGCAGTCAAATGGCATAGCTTTGTAACAGCTGTTTCAGCCAAGGCCGTAATTCGTAAAGAGTGCCACGTAATAGGATTTGTTTCCCCAGCAATCGGTCTAAACATACCACACGGCAAAGGACACATGTTGTGTAATGATTTTTTTAATTCCTTGTGATTTGTTTGGTCCGATTACTGGGGCAACGAGTTCCATTATGTAACCCTCTAGAGCGAATATGTGTTATACTCGATTCATCTGATATGTGACCCCGTACCATTCTTGCGGATGTGAAAAATTCAATGAGGCGCAGGGACTTATGTTAATCATGTTATTGTGAGCAATGTTAAGACCTGAAATACACTATAGTGCATTTCCATACATGAATGAATTTGTATTCAGTGGCAGGTGAGTGAGTTGAATGACTGTAGTGTCCTCCAAGATAATCCGGCGTGGCACGTGCATTTGAATTCTTTCATTTTCCCGGTAGAGCTAGGTTGACCCCTCTCCGACTTAATTGAATAGATCCAAAACTAAAGGGGGACGAACGTATCAACGCGAATCGACTATAGAGCATGGACATCACGTTGCCGACTTTTGTTATTAAAACTCACCATGATCCAATTTACCCATCTTGAGGTAATGCGATAATCACCCTCTCAGCAGGAGAGCTGCCAAGCCATCACTCAGCACGAATGAGATTCTTGCCCGAAATCATGATCCAAATCAAATCAAATCAAATTTATTTCATCTCAACATAAAAAATACAATCAAATACAATATAATAATACATGATAAACCATAATGGTGAATGAGATGAGGACACTGCTAAACGCGTAGCGTGGGATTGCAGTGCCCTAGAAACTGTTACAGTAGTGACTACAGAATAGGGTGGACTTCGAAAATTCTCCAGGAATTGTACTTAATATTATGTAAATGCAAAAAAAAATGTAGTAAAGTGCCCGAAATCACGATTCAAATCAAAAGATTAATATACATAAACCATGCTATATATCACACGAATGCACCGGATCTTTTCAAACAGTCCAAAATAAATACATCCTTTGTTTTAGCCACAAAACCTTGAATTAGCTTACTGAAAATAGAGGAGATTTGGCTGTTTTCTTTCGATAAAAAATTCAATGTTTTCTAAACTTTCGGCAAAAATTGCCAACATCAGCTACCGGTCAGAATCACCCCAGAGTTCCCTGCCAACATATATTTTGCTTGGAAATAGTTAGTCTTGCTTGAGTGGTCAAGCGTGAGGCGGTTGAACAGATTACCTGAAAGGTCCAGTCAGGCGGCCCTTGAAGTTTTTCAAACAATTGCCTGGTAAATGAGGGGGTAACCATGGGTAATCGGATTACTAAATTGACCAATCTTCTTTTAGAAATCAGTATAGAGTCAATCAAGGGGGTGAAGCCCATTCAAAACCAGTCGTCCGTGCTGGGCGCTGACATTTTGAATATTGCACGGAATAATTATTAGTTTGGGTGCTTGTATACAGACATAATGTCAATTCGATACAAACAATCCGTCAAAATATCAGTTGTTGGATGTTGGGTGCTATTGGGTGGTTAAATTTTGTCCTACCCATGGCCACACAACGAATGGAATGAACGTCAGTCGTCTTGATTTAAATAAACCGCCTCAATGAATACATCTTTTCACCTAAGCGCGCATTGCATTATGAGAAAAAAGAGTATCTGAGCACAATGATCCAGGTGCACTATTATTACACCTGGCCACCTCTAACACATACATCAATTTATATCACTACCGATTAGTGTATATGCAAAGCGGCACCCACAGTATGTGGAAGAAGCGGAGGCAGCCATTGCTTTCTATTGTTGGTACTCTATGTTTTCTTTGTGGTCGGCAAAACATGCGAGACGATGAATTTCTAAAGATGACGTAACGTTTTGCCTCTCTATCTATATAGAATCTATTCCTCTTTCCTAAAACCATTTGATCTTTCCTCCCAGCTCCATAAACCCCATCCTCTAACACCCAACTCCTAACTCCTAAACTCCCAACACCTAAACACTAACCCAAAACCACCTTTTCCGTTTCCTTCTAATCCTTTCCTCTCCTTTTTCACCCTCCCCTAGGTCCCCCTTCCCACACTTTTGATGACTCAAAAATTTGGGTTATAAGCATTCTCAACTTTGACTGCACATACAATTGTTTTAAGTTTTAACTGATTTAAAAATACTCCTTTGAATTGGTTAATATGAAAATAAATATTTCTGAATGAAGGTGGACAGACTTCTGAAATCAAGAATGGCCTTATAAATTTCAAAATTTTCTTCATGAAAATGTCAAAATGTATGATAGCACTAGGTGGCTGTAGGAATTTAGGAAAGTAGGTCCGCTTAATAACAAAATCAGGTTCGGCTGCAGTTCACGCCCTCGATTTCCACGAACGAAATGCAAACATCCCTTTCAATTACGTGAGCAGACGTCATTCAACATGTTCAATGCAGGATACAAATAGACAAGTACATCCCAGTTCATAACTAATCTACTTTCCTACCACATATTCACTAGTATTTTATGTTGTATATACTATATTCTTCAAAATAAGCTTTTGGGCCACCCTGATTTTTGACTTAAAAACAACATGGCGGCCAAAATACAAATTCTTACTAAAAAATGGCTAAAACCGCATTTTTTCCGTTGAGAAATTCACACAAAAACTCTTAATTTCCCATTTTATTTTACAAACACATTGCTCTTTGCATTTGACAAAGTGAAATTTCAAATTATCGAAAGAATTCAAAATGGCCACCACAAACGCTCAATACATTGATGGATTGCCTTAAGTTTATCCTTAAGGATATTATCGTAATATAACTGATGCATTGTTAACTTATTGTTGAGCTACTATACAAGAAAGCATATAGGGCTATCATTGTTTCTCAAAATGGCGGCTAAAAAAATTCAAAATGGCTGATATTTAGGTTAATTACAGTAATGTATTACTTTAACTGTATTTTTGGGAATTATTTCGTTCTCTAAATGGTGTTATTATTACTAGATTATTATAGCTACCGATTATCTTAAAAACAGCTGAAAAATTCAAGATGGCCAACAAATTCATGTAAAATACACGATTTTAGTCGATTTTTAGTCAAAAATTTTCCCCGCCATTCGTATTTCTTATTGGCCACCAATTTGGGCAAAATGATAGTCCATAGTTTTTCTGGTAGTTGTTCAACAATTATTAAATAATGCATTATTAAAATTACGCTTATATTGTAAAGATCAAACTTATGGTTAGCGTATTGTATTTAGCGGTTGTGACGGCCATTTTTAAGTATTTGTGTTACCTGGTCAACATATTGAAAGTTTTATTGTGTAGCTGCAAAGATCTACGCTTTCGTACATGTGGGTAAATATTGATTTTATGAGTGCATTTTATAATTGTTAGCTAATTTTTGGTCACAATTGGTATTTTGGCCCCCATTTTGTTTTTAAGTAAAATTTCACTGTGGCCCAAAAGCTTATTTGAAACAATATTGTTGTGCAACCTTAAAACACTGCACTAGTAAATATGATTCAGCAAACATGTTGATTATGTTTGGAATAACATCCCTCGTCTAAACTACTAAACTATTTTCCTCCCACATGCTCAAAAGTAGTGTACCCCAGGTCATATCTAAACTAGCTCTTGCCACTTTTCAGGAGTGCTTTTATGTTGTATACGTGTATGGTTTATAATAAGCTTCTGGGTCACCCTGTTTTTTTAATTTTAAAGAAAATGGCGGCCAAAATACAAATTTTGACCCACAATGAGCTAAAAATGTTTATACGCGTCAAAAACGTACACAAAACTCAAAAATTGGTTCTTAATGTACAAAGGCATATGTCTTTGCATCTATATAGTAAGCAAAATGTCTATTTTTTGAGGTCGTAACCCAAAGAAGTCAAAATGGCTGCCACAATTGTATATACAAGTAAGCATAACAATAACAATATTCTTTAGAATATTATCGTAGTCTTAATGATGCATGATAAAATTGTTGTTGTGCTGCTACCAGAACACCTATGGGCTATCAATATGCTCAACATGACTGCCATAAGAAATACAAATGGCGGTCAAAATGCAATTTTTGACTAAAAATCTACTAAAATCGTGTATTTTACATGAATTTGTTCTAAGCCATGTTGAATTTTCCAGCTGTTTTAAGATAATCGGTAGCTATATATAATTTAGTAATAAATAATTGTAATAACACCATTTAGATAACGAAATATTTCCCAACAATACAGTTAAAGTAATACATTACTGTAATTAACCTAAGTATCAGCCATTTTGAATTTTTAGCCGCCATTTTGAGAAACAATGATAGCCCTATATGCTTTCTTGTAGTAGCTCAACAATAAGTTAACAATGCATCAGTTATAGTACGATAATATCTTTAAGACTAAACTTAAGGCAATCCATCAATGTATTGAGCGTTTGTGGTGGCCATTTTGAATTTTTTCGATAATTTGAAATTTCACTTTGTCAAATGCAAAGAGCAATGTGTTTGTAAAATAGAATGAGAAATTAAGAGTTTTTGTGTGAATTTCTCAACGGAAGAAATACGGTTTTAGCCATTTTTAGTAAGAATTTGTATTTTGGCCGCCATGTTGTTTTTAAGTCAAAAATCAAGGTGGCCCAAAAGCTTATTTTAAAGAATATAGTATATACAACATAAAATACTAGTGAATATGTGGTAGGAAAGTAGATTAGTTATGACCTGGGATGTACCTGTCTAAAATAGTACTGGCTGTACCTCCCGAATATACCTTCTCAATAATGACCAGGAAGGCTTCACCAGCGAGCGCGTCAGCGCCGCGGTGCTTCGCAGCTCAGTTGATACTTTTACCTGAATAACCTGAATAATACAAAATGATCCCGAAATTATAAGAGTCACCGTCACGGAGTGTGTTTTGTATACTTGTAAAAGCTTGTAAATGGGTGAAGAGGCACGTGAGAATGATTTGCATAGCCTCATCTTTAGGAAGCTCATGGATACAAAAGAGCAACATTATACGAGGGGTGATTGATAAGTTCTAAGCCTAAGGTAGAAAGAGATATGCTACAAATTTCAAATTTACACCGTCTACAGTTTCATTCTTCAAATGAAAATTCCAGAAATTTCATGTGTATATCTGTTCTATTTTTTAACTTGTAGGTAATCAAACATTGAGAGGTTTGCCGGACCTATTGAAGCAATTACGCGAGAAAATTAAAAAGTTGACATCGGGGGTGCTCTTCCATTATGACAATGCCGCAGTCCATAAGTCTATGGTAGCCATGACTGCAATCCATCAGTGTGGCTTGAATCTGGTAGAACATCTAGCCTATTCACCCGATTTGGCACCGTCTGACTACTATCTCTTCCCAAAGATGAAAAAGGAACTCCTGTTATATTGTAACCCATAGTGAGTTAAAATGACGTTTTTATAAGGTCATCTTTAACAGTGTGGATTTCTCTTCTACAGAGTGGTCCAAAAAAGGTTTACACTTTTTTGTCTTAAAATTTCTCAAAAGTGGGTGGACATATCAAATTCATTTGAAGATATTTCTTACCTACAATATCTTGTTAGAACCTGGTGAAAATGACGTTGAAAACAGAGCTCAAATAACAAAATGGACGCTGTGTAGAGAAAATAGTCAAAAACCACTTTGCACACACGTAAGTCTATGGGGCAATCGTGGTTAACAATAATCAATCCCATTGCATGAACTGTAGGCCTACCCAAGTAACAAATTACTGACCACCCTTCAAGTTTGTTTGAGGTGTTTACCCTTTGAAAATGAATGAGAGAATATTTCAATCATGAAAAAGAACAAAACAGACGTACACTTGAATCACTTGAATACACTTTCAAATGTCCATTTACAAAATAATTAAGTTGATTTCAATTGGAAAGAATTTTAAATTAAAAATCATCACTTTTTGAAAGCTGTAGCTCAGTATTTAGCTCTGAAAAAATAAGGCGATTTATAACCAAGGAAAGTTTATTTATTACAGAAGAGTTAATAAATACCAAGTCCCATGACGGGGTGCGTTGTTCAATGTTTGAGTGTATCAATCTTTGATATAATTGGTGATCGCCAATGGCGGCCATTTTGTCATTTCAGCTTTGTTTTCAACGCCGTTTTTACCAGGTTCCAACAAGATAGCGGGCCATGTTAGGAGCGTCCGTATCATGGATACACGCGGCCCCGGATCAGCACACTAGCTGAATAAATCCTGACATCACCACAAAGCCATTACCAATGAATTGTGGATACGAGCAAACAAACAAAACAAGATAGTGTAATTAATAAATATCCTCAAACAATGTTGCTATGTCTACCCATATTTGAGAAATTTGCATAAGAAAAAGTGTAAACTTTTTTTGGACCACTCTGTTGTATGGTGAGCTGGCTACATATAAAAGTTACACGGGGGCCCAAGTAAATGTACCTACAGTTTGCGTCTTGTACCACCTATTTTTTTGAGTTAGGAGATGAAAATAGGAAAGTATTTATAACAAAAAAAGTCACTTTCATAATGTACCAAGTTAAAAATATTAAAAGTTGCTCAGACTAGGTAAAAGGTAAAGTAAATTGTTCATAGAAAATAGGTTCGACATCTACTATACTTTTAGGTATGTTATGTGGCCAAATAGGGTCCCAGATCGGGATGGATTCAGTATTCTGCCACCACATCCTTCAACATGTAGTTTATTCCGTTGAGGCTGCCGAATTCATAGGGTGGATACGGTTATGCAAAGCTGATAAGGACTGTTATTTAGGGTTCAGCTTTCTTATCTCGAGATAAGCTTTGTTAACTTAAGATAAGGACCGTTATTTGGGGTTCAGCTTTGTTAATAGCTGTTAATCCCAGATAAGACGCGCTATTTGGGGTTCAGCTTTGTTATCTCCAGTTAACGAAGCGTTATCTCCAGTTAACGGAGTGTTATTTAAGAAATAAAGGGTTTGCAGTGTCATTTAAGGGCGAATAATGTGTCCGAGGTCAGAAAAACTAAATAATGGGCGAGGCGCAGCCGAGCCCATTATTTGAAAGTTTTTCTGGCCGAGGATACATTATGAGTCCATAAATGACACTGCAAACCCTTTATTTCTATTCTATTACCAAAATCAGCTTCATTTAATAAGGAAATGCATTGGCGACCCATTATTGCAGAATAATGGGCAGTAAACTGACCAATCAGAATGCTGCATTTTCAATAATGGGCAGCAGAGGTAATAGAATTGGAGATAAGGCTTCCTTATAGGGATAAGAAGAGTGATACACTTGTACTTTCATATACGGTGGGAAAATGCAAAATTATTTCCCATGCAGAAGTCGGTGTAATTCAATGTACATTGAGGCTGGGAGGCTAATAGTCCCTCTACCCTCTCGAAAACAGAACAGGTTTTTCATTCAAACTATTAATTAATATAATTATTTTGCTAATATGAATTTTGTAAAACCAGAAATTGGATTTTTGGTACTTCAACTTTTCACCATTTTGACTTCGTCACCGTACATGGTACAAACTCATTAAGTTGGATGAGGCATCTGGGAAATGAAAATGACATGAGACAAAGTTTACAGTTGAATACAGTTAATAACTAGGGTCAAAGGTCATCTCTTTCGCGTAATAAATGGTGCCTGGCGGCAATGATAGTTCTTTAGGTACTTTGATTACGTACGATGTTTTACAATACCTTGCGCAACAACCTTATTTTTTTTAAATATGATTTAAATCTGCAACACCTACAAAATGGCGTATTCCAGAGTCGATTTTTTTTTTAATTTTGGGATATAATGTAATGAAATTTTGAATAAAATCCTGAAAATAAGCACTTTTGGTGAAAAATGTAAAACAAAAATCACATTCTGATTCATATTTTTTTAAAAATGGATTAGATTCTTAAAAAAGATTCTGTCACAACATACTTCTATGACAGTGTAAATGGTTATAGCTCTTGTTGCGTTTTCAAATGGGACAACGTAGTAAACGACAAAGATAACAACCGTTTAAACCTAGAAACACTTAATTATTATGCAAACCAGGTTCAACACTTAATTTTTAAAATCATATTTCAAATATCTATTTCAATTTTAACTTCAGTTGTAGGTATTTGCATAGTAAAAACTGGTTCCTTTTTCAAGTTACGAATTTTACAGGAACGATATTATATCGCCCCTTGAAAAAAACAATAAAACAAAATAAGAATTGCTCTCGTATATTTTATTGTTTTGAAGGGACAATATTTATCATTTATGAGTTGTGTTCCATTTACACCCTTCAATTTGCCATAACTTTGGAACCATGGTATGATTCCGATTTATGTCAAATAAAAGTATCTG
Source organism: Ophioderma brevispina (assembly GCA_023653785.1). Classification (NCBI taxonomy): domain Eukaryota; kingdom Metazoa; phylum Echinodermata; class Ophiuroidea; order Amphilepidida; family Ophiodermatidae; genus Ophioderma; species Ophioderma brevispina. Next base: position 1,768 of record JAMKCH010087049.1, on the reverse strand, counting down.
AAAGATAAAATTCTGCTGCTTGTGAGCCCTTTGCCTGTAGCCCATTATCTAAATACTTTAAAAAAAGACCGGAGTATTCGTAATTTTATTCTACTTAGCTGTTCCGACAGTAGGGCAACTTTATTCTGTTATTAAACATAAGGATGTAAAAAACTCGCTCAACAAAAGATAAATAAAATGGCAAATGGATATGGCTGGAATACCAATCTACAATTATCCCCTAGATGTTAGGCGACGAAAATAAAAAACCCTGTTTTACGGGCCCGACCGACCCTGATTTTTCAGTTTTGCAGAATTTTTTTTTTTTTAGTTTTTCCAAAAATCATGTAAAATGAGCGTGTTTTTAACCCAAATTTATCAATTTTGCCATTTTTTTTTTTAGAAAATTTGTTTGTAGAAATTTTTCATTTTTTCTCTTGATTTTTCAGATTTTTGAGCTATTTTAGGCCAATTTTGAGCTCCAGAAAAGAAAAAAAAAATTAAAAAAGAAAAAATTCGCCCGGCCGACCGACCCTACTCGAAATGTCCGCTCGCCCGTAAAACAGGGTTTTCTTTTTTCGTCGCCTTATCGTATATTGACCCTCATCGTGAAACTTCAGAAATTTGCGATGTCTCCAAATCCTTTCTTTGAACGTGCCTAGTATTATAATATTGTGTAGAACTGTGCCAAATGCAACGATTTATCATCAAATGCACAATACTAAACACCAATCCATAACATCGCTGTTAGAAAGACTGGTCGCAGGCTATCTTGTTCAACACCCGTTCAACACCAAGCTCGCCCATTCATGTACACATTCTTTCCCAAACCTTTTACCCCATCCCAATGATGTGGAAGTCTTAGGCCTATAAACAAGTGTTTGTCATGTATGCCCAGTATAAGCCCTGGCCCTGGATCCGTCTGCTCATTCAGTCCACGGTAAGGGTATTTAGCCGGCTGACTATGTTTTCAGTTTGTAGACTTATGGACCCATCTTTTTCACATTCATGCGGGGACAATTGAATATTAATTATTAAAGAACAATATCTTAAAAAGGAATTTTATTATGGGAATAACAGCCAATTTTTGGAAAAAATAAAGATTTGATGACGTCACGGCATTGATTGGTTTATTATTTTGCTTCGGGGGACCCATTCAGGTAAAAATGAC